>RJWH01007811.1:0-36411 GCA_004363575.1 Solenodon paradoxus | reverse complement strand
ACGAGGCCTAGATTTACTCACTGCAGAACAGGGAGGTATCTGCTTAGCCCTACAGGAACGCTGCTGCTTCTACACCAACAAATCTGGCATCGTTCGAGACAAGATAAAGAACCTACAAGAAGACCTAGAAAGAAGACGAAAAGCGCTAATGGAAAACCCATTCCTAACAGGCCTCAATGGACTCCTCCCCTACTTCCTTCCTTTTCTAGGACCTTTAGTCGCTATTATCCTGATCCTTACCTTTGGCCCTTGGGCTTTTAGGCATATAACAAATTTGGTCAAAGATCAGCTCAACACCATATTAGGAAAACCCATTCAAATCCACTACTATCAATTAGAAATGCAGAAACGGGAGAGCGATCCAAAACGTGGTATTCACCTGAGTGTCGGCTCACGATTGCCACCAGGACCCCCTCCCACGGGAGCAGCATAACTCTCGACAATATGCTTTACAGCCTAAAAAGCTGTGATGGATACCGCTAGGTGCAAGGCAAAGCACTGCAAGGAGAGGCCCCGAAAACATGGCCGCTGTCGAGTCTCCTGAGAGGCAAGCCGGTTTGCATAGAGGTTGGTACCCACATCCTCTCCTCCGAAAAAGGTGCCCTAGAGCTTGAGATGAGCTCAGGAGGAACCTGGCCACTGCCTCCCCTAGCAGGTTAATGTCCAAAATAGTCTCCTCACCCTAAAAAATAAAAAGGGAGGAGATGTTGGGGACTTGGGCCAGGCCACAAAGCCAGGCTGATGCAATCCAACAGAAAACTGCACTCAGAGGTACCTCAGCCACTGCCCTGTTTGCCTAACGATCGCCTCCCTATTTCATAAACAAAGCATAAACATTAGCAGCCAAGAATATTAGCAACCAATCAATTAGCAACCAGTCAGAGCCTTGATCACGCGCACTAGCAATCAATCAGAGTCTTGATCACGCACTGTACATGCACCCACCCTCCAATACAACTAAAGAGCACGCAGCAGACATGCACAGGGGCCACCTATCAGAACTACTTCCCTTCTTTTCCCTTTCTATATAAGTCCCTCCATTTTAATAAAATTTTGCAGCTTGATCAGAATTCGTTGTCTTGCTGTTATTTTTCGCACCTCTTGTCCCACCCCTTTCATCCGTTCTAGGTGGATCTCCGGACTCCAGCTGACTATTCTGCAGGTCGGACTCAATTGGGCTCTAGGGAAACAAGATTTTCCACCTCATATTTACTTTGATGGGACCTCCATACAGGCTCTTTTTGGTAATTGGATAAAAGGAGATTATAGCTGGAGATAGAACTCAAGTGCAGAACATGGGTTTTGCAATAATCTGATTGTAGTTATTAATGAGCCATCAGTCTGAATGTACTTGTCTATGATGGAGAGCATGTATAATGAAAGGAAGGCTGATGACAAAGCCTTAGGAGCACTAATATGTCAGTGGTGGACAGAGGAGTCAGTAGGGTTAGTAAAGCAGACTGAGAAATGCTTCGAGAAAGAGAGGAAAGGAATCTGGGGAAGTTTTGTTTCAAAACAACAACAAAAGGAATTTCAAGGTGGGAATATTGATAGTATCAAGTCCTATGACTGAAAATTAACTTGAATTTAACTTTAAAAAACCCATTCAGGGCATCGTATTTCATGACAATTGTGAATATGCGAAGTATTTGATTATACTCTTAGCAGTTTTGATGTCCATGTATGGAATCACATTTACCAAGATTCTGCCAGCCTTTTTTCATAATTATATCGCCTCTACACACAGTGACAGAGGATTTGTCTAGATTAATAAGTATACTTGTCAAACTTTTCCAAAACCTATGAAGTGTGAGCAAAAATGTTGTCTTTATTGCTTCTTGTGGAAATCCTAGAGTGCATCAAGTCCAGGAGAAGCTCTTCTGGATGAAAACCAAAAAAATCTGGCAGCAAGAACTGGAAGGCACTGTTAGATCAAGCTCTGACATGGAATCATGACAGAGACATGTTTTAACAGTTTGAAGTTTTGATCAGAATTTGTTTCAGGTCCGATCAGAAATTGTTTCCAGTTCAGCAGTTTGGAGGAACTGTTATCTTTTACATATTTTATTCCAGAAAACTAGTATAATATCAATGATAAAAAGATAAGTGGAATATACTAGATCTTACTAGTTTTGTAATTTTAGTGGTGTCAGTTAAAAAAACAAGACCCTGTCTTTTAGCACTGTCTTTATTCTCTTTTCATTTACCTTCTTGTTCAGTCTATGCTATTTCTGATTTCTTGTGAATTTTTTTTATCTAAGGAAACTTACTTTGGGGTCTGCTATTAGAACACATCACTAATACCCGTGTGTTTGACAAAAGTGTATATTTCATTTTAAGGCAATTGGCTCCCTAACCTACAGTTGAACTCAGTACTTTCATCTGCTAAATGGCAGTGCTAGTCTGCAGGATTTAGTGTCTTCTGTATTTTCAATGCAAACTGAGTTTTATCTGGCATAGTTTTAGTGTGAAGTGCTTTAATGGTATTCATTTTTGTTTAGAATTTAGTAATCTGTACCTCAAAGTGTATGTGTATTCAGGTAGATTGGCAGTTGTTTCAACCATCTCTGTACATGCAACTCCTCTCTCCCAAGTCTATTAAAAGTCTTATTGATGCTAAATGGTCAGATCCACTATTTTCAGGATGGAGTGAATAGCTCTTTTATATTTTATATGTGGTTTACCTTATTTTTTTATGTCCTGTCAACTAATTTTAAGATGTAGTCCTTGACTTTGGTTTGAAAGAAATTAAGAAAAAATTAGATGCACAATGTACTCCTTAACCCATAGTACATTATTATACTTTGCAACATAGTTTTATGTATTTTCTATAATTATAGATTGATTACTGATTAGCTTACAAATATATTTTCATAAGTATCCAAAATGAATGAAATACTTCTTAATTGTTTAACATTAACCGTGATATTCTCATTTTCTTTATAAGTACTTTTAACTACTGTAACACAGTATTTAGGTTTCTTTAATTTTTGTTCTGATTAAAACAGCATTTTTACTTATTTTATATTTTTATATTATCTTATCTATTTTATGTTTATTCAAATAGGCATAGAAACAGGAATGTTCAAGGGAAAGATCAACAAAAAGAGATTTAACAATATATTCTGTGTATGATCATGTACAACATATCTAAGTATAATCATGTATAACATATCAACACAAATCACAGTGATTTCATATAATGTAGCAGTGTTAATATTTTGGAAGCTAGTCCAAGGTTAGCTATTCACTAGAATAACTGAAAGGACTAAGCATGTAGTACTCATGCCTGTGATTTATTTCAGAGAAGGCCTATGAGGCAAACTCAGCAAAGAGAAAGGTTGATGTTGGAAAACCTGGAATAAACCAGGCACAGGATTCTAAGAGTTCTCTCCCTGCACAGTCACCAGGATGTAAGTACCAAATTCTAACACATGTGCTACGTTGTCTGTCAGGACCAGAGTCTTATGAGATTTAGTACCCGAAGCTAGTCATAAGCAACCTCTGCTTAAAATGTCCCTAAATTCCTAATCTCCAGTTAGAATGCAAATATTCAGCATAAACAACATTGTTTGTACCAACAGATTAAATACAGTGAGCTACTCTGATGTGTTATGGAATGGCAGAGCTGTCCTAGAATCCAAGTTCCCAGACATAAATCAAGCAGGACCTCCCCATTTTTTAAAGAGTGATGAATTTCTGTTGTTCACAATGCTATATCCAATATGGTACTGAAATTGCATCTCAAGTCTTACATCCCATTATACCAACCAAGAGAGTTCATTAATTTTTTTTTGTTTTCTATACTGCCTTTCCCCTAAATCCTTCCCTTCACCCTCCCAAACCAGCCTCAGATATATTCATTGCTTCATCTCATAATCTTAATGGAAGTTTCAGGACAGTGCTAAGAAGTCTTCTCTGCATAAGTTTAACCATGACTTATCACTTTTTGTTTTCTAAAAATTTTATTTGAAAATCAATTAATATGAGGATATAATATGGTGCTAGTTTCAGTTGCATCATAAATTAAAATACTTGTTACTCTCTGCTGATGAATATTTAAATGCATTTATGGATAACAGATTATGGTCATATTGGGTAACTACAGTCTGTCACTTTATTTGATCAATATGTCAGTAAATTTTAGATAGTTTCTGGTTTTAAATTAGAATAAGTCTATTTTTTAATTATATGGATGATCCAATTTTTGTTGACAATGTGCTAAATCCCAATTGATATAGAAGATATTCAGATTTGCTAATTAATTTTAATGAAATATGCAATTATTTGTTTTGTGTATTTCACATACTCAAATTGGGGAGATAATATTCACATTTTAAATTTAAACTTAAGTTTCTGAAACATTGTTTTCAAAATGGCATTGGTAAGTTAATATGTGGTCATTGAAGGCCCAGTAGATCCCTTTAAAAAATCATCCTTATTTTTATAACAGTTTTAGATTAATAAGAATATTGAGTGGGAAGTACAGAGATCCCTCATTTACTTTATGTCCCCGTACATGGACAGACTCCCTTTGTCAACATTCTACATCTCAGTGGTACACTCATTACAATCTATGACATCAACTCATTGTCTCACAAAGCCCATAGTCTTCATTAGGGTTGACGTGGTGTTTTACATACTATGAATGTTGACAATGGTATAAAAACATGCATCCACCATTGTACTATTATACAGAATGCTTCACTGACCAACAGTGCTCTGTGCTCCGCCCAGTCATCCTTACCTTCTCCCTAACACCTGAAAACCATATGTTTCTTTAGTGTCTCCATAATTTCTACATTTCCAAAATGTCAGATAGTTGGAATCATACAGCGAATATCAATTTGAATATTTGAAAATTTAAATTCTAATGTAATCAAATCTGTAGTCATTCAAGATGTTATTTTTGGGTCATTTGTTGTTCATTAGCATAGGATCCAATGAAATTTTATTTCAAGTTGAGAAATCATTTTTTTCTATAGACTTTGAAACGAAATGGGAAGGGTTAGCATAAAGACATGATAGGCTACTTATTATACCACATTAACCGTTTGGACCATCTTGCCCTATGAGGTTGGTTCAAATACACTCTCTAACAAGGGAAGGAGGTAGTTTCAACTAAATATCTTTTATCCATCTGGTATGATGAAGTCATTCATATTTATTTTGAAATTGGCAGGAAGAGCACAGGTGGTATTTCATGCATGTTGCCATGTTACAAAATATAACTATACACCATATGCTTTGTGATAATTATTACATCCTAAATGGAACTTCTTTTTAACTAAAGAGCTAGAGAAATGTTTTGTATCATAGCAGAAAAACCATATTCACTTCTAAATTCTACTGATATTTGATGAGGAGAAAGAATCATGCTATTCAAATTTGACACTGTCATTTAGGATATTAATTTTGCTAGTTTTCTGTCAGACTCATGGTATTTGTTGAAGATTATGGTCATTGAAAACAGTGTTCACATGTAAGTATCAAATATTGATCACTACCTTTTTCCTTTAATAAATGTATAGAAGGCATAGATTTCTTAATGCATTGAAAATAGTATAATTCCTATTTGTTCAAGTATATTCTCCAGGTGTGGTACCAAAGGAATACAGTATATTTTCCAAAGCAGAAATCTTACATTTCAGTATTATGTTCTTTTAATTTTGATTTAAATGTGTTTTACTTTTTTCTTTAACAGTGGATGAACATTCGAAAGAAGACACTTTAATCAGGTGTAATTTTATGAATTTAGAAAATATGTACACTAAGGGAATGCAGAGACAAGAAGCTAACATTTTTGGGTCATTTACTGCAAGATAAACATTTGCTATCTCAAAGATATCACAATAGGTTTGAAAACCTACATTTTACTAATTAAATACTGTGATCCAGGGAGATTGATTAATTGACCTGTGACTCTCTCTGTAACAGGCAGCTAAACCATTAATTGACCATCAGCCTTTCACCTCTCAAGTTCATTCTCTTGTCTCTAATGTCAATTGTTACCTCATTGTAGCGCGAGCATGAAGATACAGATCCTAATCAGATCAACTCAAAGTTAAATTTACTTTTGTGTGATGTTTGATTTAGAATTTTCATAGAACACTGGACGATAGCAGTGCTAACTGCAACCTGGATATTACTTTGTGATTTAGGAATCATCTGTATGACCTATGTCACAGAACCATAGGATTTATATAAGAAAGATCTAATCAGCAATTTTTAGGTATAAGGATATTTAGAGTCCTTGAGATGAATTTATTTTTATAAATGAAATGTATAAACTCTGTTTTCTTAATTATATTCAGCATTTACTGAGAGGCTAATTCTAGCTGTTTCTATAATTTGAGACATCACAATTTAATTTCTTTTCAGGCTAGTACTCAAGCTTAATTCCATAAAGTATTTTTTCTCTTTTGTGGGGCAGAACTATTTTCTATTTCTTTCAAAATTTTCTTTATAGTATTTTATTGATTTTTTTTCACTTCTCTGTTTTTTGGTGCTCTTGGGGTGTTTGTTTTATTCTACTTTTTATTATAATTTTGTCAGCTAGGTATATCCCATTTTTCTGTAGAAAGATCAAAAGATTAATCTTAACGTTTTTGAAGATTTTAAAAACCTTAATTATTATTTCATTAAAATACTGATTAGTACTCCAACATGCACTTATCCTCCTGTCACGGGGATGTTCAAATAGATAATATGAAAGTCACAGTGATTTAAATAGCATACTTGGATCTGTTGAGTTATAGAGATTTGATTTAGGTTTATTTTTCCATAGCGGAGTGTTTTAATAATAGAAAATTGAGGAGTGGGTCTAGTGACAACAGAGAGGAATAAGAATGGAATTAGCAGAAGACACCATAATTTAAGAGGAAACTCATTGGTTGAATGAACAAAGGTTTTTTTAAAAAAGTGAAGTATATTGGAGTTTGTGGCATCCTAGATAAACCACAGGGAAGAATGATACAGTGTCTTGAGAGTCACTTATAAAGGAATATTGAATAGGGGACCAAAGAGAAGTCTAAGCAGTTTGCGTCCTTGGTATTTGTTTAGCTGCAGGATCTAGTACAATTGAAAGTTTCAATCAAAGTATATAAAAATAATTTGAACTACTGGGAAGATTCTCTTAATAGCAAATAGGAATGTGGTTCCTTCCTTTACCTCAGCTTAGGTGGCTTAGATTTCCTCAGTTAGGAGGGAATTAGAGATCACTAAACTATGTAGAGATATGGGCCCAAGCAAATGTCTTCTCATTCCCACCACTTTTCTCGAATCGCTTTTGTTCAAGTGCAGATAGGGTGAGTCATACAGCTTCACAGAAGTAGTTGCCAACATGCCTATGTTGTGAGTGGATGACTGAGATTCCATGTAGCTTGTCTGCCAGGAAGAGAGAAAGAAAGAATTCTTGCTCTTGATACTTGAACATTCTTGTTTCAGGAATCTGCTTTCTTAGTCTGAAGGTTTTATAGTTTTGAGGATTTCATTGGTCCCTATAGAAGAGTGATGTGTGAGTGGGAGTCACAGGATATAACATGTTTAGAGAGTACATAGGGGAAGATAGGCACAATTGCCAGGACTCTGATTATAGAGCAGTTTTTTTTTCTCCTGTATGTCTATGACTGTCTTTACAAGCTTACAGTTTATGTGGACTTGAATAAGCCAGAACTTTTATGGAAAAATAATTTGAATTTATCATTTTAGTGTTAACTTCAGTCTCTCTGGGAAGTGTATGGCATATGAATTAAATTATGTAAATATGTTCTTTGCGTTTTCAGATTTAACTTTGAAATATTTTAGGACACTATAGTGTATTAAAGAAAAGCAATGGATCCTTCCTAATAACCAGTTTTCTTGCTTAAACACCAAGATTGCAATTTTAAGTGAAGTAATTATTCTCTGATATTGGGGCAAACAATGGACAAGGGGAAGAGTATCTTTCTGCCTCTCACTTAGGTCATGGATTTCTTTCTCATTCAGGATACAAAAGTTATGTCAGCCATTAGTTGGATTTTCAATTTAGCTTTCAGAATGTTCGGGGAGAACAAATTATTTTCCGACTGCCATTATATAGGCTATCATTTTTTGTTATCAGAGTGAAGAATGGGTCTCTATTGGATATTTTCCATTTTGGATAATTTGGGCAGAAAGAATAAAACTAAAAGCTTCTTATGAAATAGAGACCATTTAAATAATATCAGTACACTTGATTTAAAATTTAAATTGCTTTCCTTTTTTCACTTAATTTTTATATGGAAATGAAATCACTCAATTTTTGTTGCATTGTTGTATATTCTGTCTTCAAAGGGGTAGTAATAAACCTAGAATTGATGAATCATGTTATGCCTCAAATGACAAAGACTCTCATTCAAAGCTAATATGCTTTCTGGTGAAACCAGTTGTTCTACTTTAAATTGAGTTTGTGTATTGTTTACTCTTAAAATTTAGAAGTAGTATCCCTGTCAGAGTTCTTGTTTGCAATTGAAAATTATTGTATCAAAGCTAAAAATATGTGTTTGGTATTCTTTCTCTCCCTGCCTCCTCCCTTCCTTTTTACCTCCTCCAATCCCTCTTTTCTTTCCTCCTTCCCTTGTTCACTTTGGTCAATACTAAAAGTAGGTGCTTAAAAAAAGAACAAACTGGAAAATTATACTAGGAAAGACTTCTCACAGTGTAGGAAATAGGAAATTTTGTCAAATAAGGATTATTAATATATTTTAAATCATAATGTGATATTTTAAACATTTTATTCCTAAATGAAATATTTAATGGACACAGTTACTTGTAGCACGCAATGGAACCTTCTGATGCCTTTAATTCTTAAAATTGTGAGAACAGAAAATAGACCCTTATTTGAGATTACAAACATTGATTGTGGAAGCAATGAATTGATTGAAACCCAATTTCAAACTATCTTTCAAAGTCAGGACTTATCCTACCATTCTATCTCCTAAATCATGTCTTAAACTTGTTATCAAGTCCTCAGCAATCCTGATCTAGTGAAGTTAGACATATTTACCTTTCCCCCCATGCTTTTCACACACCAATCCATCCTCCTGATTCTTATTGTCATATTCATGAAAAGTATCCACGTAAGAAATAGAAGTTTTAAAATCCATAGAAAACCATTTTGATAACAAGAAGGATATAAGTGTAGGGTTAAGGTTATTGTAAAGTTTATGAGAGTAATTCTTAGACACACCATTGTGGAAAAAAAGAATAATAAAGCGAATACAAAAAAGCTAGATGATTATGAAGGTGGGGATGGGAAAGAAGGGGAAGAATTAATTGAAGATTGGAGAGATAAACCTAAAGGTTGAATAAGCATATAAAGATGAGGGATTATTATAACAAAAAATTAATATGAGGTGAAGTCAAAGCGGGAATGTGAGAGATGTTGCTTTAAATGTAAATTAGGATAAAAAAGCTAGGTATGAAAAAATTGCTTAGATGCTTATGAATGATTTATACATGATTTTAATAAAGAAGTGCAAGAAAATTTAATGCTCACTTTTTTAAGTTTCATAAAGTGATACCTTATATTTAATACATTAAAATCTTTGGTTATAGCTATATAAAGTAAATCATGTTTTGTTCTTATATTTATTATGATTTGTTAATTGTTGACCTTTCTGTTTCTTGTAGTATCTAAGCTATTGTTTAGCATATCCTTAATTACCCATTTTATCTCATTGTATAGTATCATCTTGGTAGTTGTATTTTAGGTCTTTTTGAATAGCGTGAAAACAAGCTTTTTATTCATATTTTTCATCAATAAATAATAAAATTTCCTCATTAGGTTAATGAGGTTTTTAATCACTATCCATTAAATGGGAACATTAATTTTAGGCTCTAAGTCCTCTTTTGGAAAATTAGATGTAACTTATTTCATTTATATATTTTACCTAAAGAAAAATGATAAAATATATTGCTTGCTGCAAGATTGAAACCTACGTGTAGTGATGTTAGTTTTCTAGGTATAATTATTTTATTTCTGTTTCTTTTTTTCACAAAGCCATACTCACTTCCAGATATGGAACTCTCTTCCCAGTCTATGTATGTTACACATCGCACCCAGCAATGAAATTCTATTGTCCTTTACCACCTCCTGTTTCTGCTGTCTTGTCACCTCACTCCTAACCTCTGGCAGCCATCATGTTGTGTCCAGTGAATTTGTGCTGAAGCTTATCTGTTTATTTAATTATATTCCATATGAGGAAAACCATCCTGTATTCCTTTATCTTTCTGACTTATTTCATTTAGTATGATCACTTCCAGGTCCTACTAGATTGTTGCAAAGGGCACATTTTCATTTATTTTAGTAGCTGCATAAATTCCAGTGTACATATATATGTGTGTGTGTATACACACCTATGTATGTGTGTGTATATATATATATATATATATACATATATATATATACCACAGATTTTTTATCCAGTCACCTGTTGATAGGCATTTAGATGGTTTTCATGTCTCAGCTATTGTGAACTGCTACTATGAACAAAGGATTGCAGAAATTTTTCCTGAGTAGTGATTTTGCTCTCTATGTATATGGCCGGGAGTGGGATTGCTGGATCAAATGGTAGTTCCATCTTTATTATTTTTACAGAATCTCCATACTGATTTCCAGTGAGGTTACACTGTTTTTCATTCCTGCCAACAGCAAAAGAGTATGCTTCAGTTTTTCTGCACATCCCCTCTAACACTTGTAATTTCTAGACTTACGGATATAGATCTTTCTCAGTGATGTGAGGTGGTAACTCATTGTGCTTTTTATTTGTATTCCTCTGATGATGAGAGATGTAGAACATTTTTCATGTGCTTGTAGGCCTTCTGTGTGACTTCTTTGGATAGGTAAATATTCAGTTTTTCTGGAAACATTTCAGTGTGCCATTTACATTTTCTGAGACATATGAACCCTTTGTATTCTTTGGCGGATAAGGTCATATATGATACATGTGAATTTTTCTCAAATTCTTGCCTTTTTTAGTAGTGATTTCTTTCACTGTGGATAAGGTCTTTAGTTTGATATAGCTCCAATTATTTAGTTTTACTTTGGTTATTTTTGCTGTAGCTACTTGTTCCCCAAAGATTTCATTGAAGTTGATTTTATGTGGCATTTTCCTCACATTTTCTTCTAAGTATTTTATGGTTTCAGGTCCTATGTCCAAGTCTTAGATCCATTTTGAGTTAACTTTTTTGTATGGTGTTAATGTATTATTTTTTTTCAGACACCTGTTTAGTCTTCCTAACACCATTTAAAGAATGAATTTTTCTTCTTCCATTCACCCCAAATTAATTAAATTACATCTCCTCAAGAACTAGGGAAGTAGGGATTACTGAGCTGCGTAGTTCTGTGGCTGAAGGAAGGTGTCTCATCATTCCCACTTCTGTTCTCAAATGACTGACTGATGACCTTTGAATGTACCTGTTGGGTGAAGCAGATGTAGGATTGACTGTCCATTCAGTCCCAGATCTTCTGTTGATTAGCTTTCAACATGCCAGTGTTGGGAGTGGATGACTGGGACTCCAAGTAGCTTGCTTCCAGGAGGAGGGAAATAGAATATTTAGTCTTGATCCCTTGAACCCATCCTTCTTTCAGAAATCTGTGCTTTCTTAGACTGAAGATGTGAAAGGGTGGAGAATGACATTGGGCCCTATAGAAGAGTGTTGCGGGGGTGGAAGACATATTAAGTAACATGTTTAAAGAATACATAGGGAAAGAGAGGCACAACTACGAGGACACCAGATTTTAGTGCAGTTTCTTTCCTAAATGTTCTTGACTGTTTTCACATGCTTGCTTGCTTATGTGACCCTGAATAAGACACGATGTGTAATGCAAATGATTTTGATTTTATCATTTTAATGCTGCCTTCACTCTTCCTGGGGTATAGAATGATATATGTATGAAACAATATAAAATTGTTCTTTGATGTTTTTTCCTTTTAATTTTTATACATGTCTGGAAACTTCCTGCATTGTGTTAGAGTGGAGGGAAAGAATGGGTACTTTTTAATAAGTGGTTTTCATGCTGAAGAATCAAGATTGACATTTGTGACTGCCATAGATTTGTCTTTCAGTAAAAGACAGACAATGGAGAAGGGAGCTGTATATTTTTCTCCCTTAGTTTAGATTATATTCGTTGATTTCATGTAACAAAATTAATGTCAACCATTCATTGTTATTTTTGTTTAACCATCTAGATTTTTGTTGAGAATAAGTTATTTTCAGATTCTGCCAAAGTATTGGATATCATTTTTCTTATGGGAGCTAAGAATGTGTGTCTGTTGGTTGTTTTCAATTCAGAAGAGTTGGATAAAATAGAAAACTAAAGACTTTTAATGTGCAATAGGCAAATTTGAATTATATCAAGAAACTTCATTTGAAATGGAAAGATGTTTCAACATTACTTGCTTTTCATATAGAAATGAAACCACGCAATTTGTTTTTATATTTTATCTGAAAAGACTTTGTAACAAACCTGGCATTGATGATTCATGGCCTATGTCTGATGATGATGACTTAGATTTTTCATATAAGGTAATATGCTGTCTGAATTGTGTTTTTTGTAGGGTTCACTCTTAATATTTAGCTGTGTTCTACCCATTAGCATTTCATGTTTGTAAAGGCAAGTTGATTTGTCAAGGTTAGAGGAATTTGTCTGGTCTTTGCCTCCTTCCTTCCTTCCTTCCCTCCCGCCTTCCCTCCTTCCCTCCTTTCCTCACTTCTTTCTGAGGTCTATAAAAATTATGGACTTGAATATATAAAGTGACAATGAAATTATCATTGGAAAAACTTCTCACAATGAAGGAAAACTGGACATTTGGTCAAGAATAATAATGTATTTTTAAATCTTAATAATATAATATTTTAAATATTTAATGCCCAAATAAAATTTCAATGGAATAATTTATTTATTATAGTATTAATGGAATGTTCCTTTGTCTTTAATTAATAGACTTGCATAACATATAGATGTTTTTCCTTGGATGATTTTTTGTAATTTGTATTGTTATGAGAGACTTTTCTATTTCCACCTTCGAATCTGTATTTACAAAAAAATATTAGTAGAAATTGTGTATTTTTAGAAATAAAAATGTTCTTTCTAAAAACTAAATATGTAGCAAAGCAAACCACTCTATTTTCTAAATAATACCATTAAAAGAATGTATAAAGTTGCCTACCTAATTGAGGTTTGTTTCCCCTGAAAGAACCAGTTCTAAAAGCAGACCCTCTTGTTTTCATAGTAAAACTTCACAGTTCAGAAATATTTTGCATTAGTATATAGAAAAATATCTGCTCTGTGTTCTTCTATCTCATACAATTGTATCTTTTTTTGTATCATAGTATTTTAAATAATCATTTTCTGTCTTCTGTTTATCAATAAGCCAATGGAGAGTAGGAAGGATAATGTACATATCCAGGTTCAACTAGAGTAAGTTTGCATGTAAGAAGGATTTTAATGTTTTAAATGTGAATACATCAACTGACAAATGGAGTTATATAATGTAAATTTATAATTACATATGATGAATAATATATCTCCTAGCTAAATCTATTTGAATTTCTGAAAATCTGACTTAAATCTATTCTCTTTTCATGGGTAGGGTGTATAATTGCAACTGATATTCTGAGGAAATTTGTCATAGATAAGAAGGCAATAAATAAGGAAGAAGTGATGAATACAAAAGTTTGTTACTGTGTATGCTTTGTATCCTTGACTGTAAGCAATGTATTTTAGATTAGAACTTCTCAACCACATTTTTAGCCATATAAATATATATTTTTAAGAATAAAACATGTGTCTCTATAATCCTTATTGCTCATTATATCATCATGTAGAACATGATATATTAGGGATATATATTTATCTATATTTATCATTCTCTAACATTAATTTACAACTTTTTATTAACATGTCACTTAGAAAGTTGTAAGCATAGTGTAAGCAAATCAGTTGATGTAGGATAATATGGACAAATGCCTCTGTTTATAAATATGTGTATACATTATGCAGTAAGACGTGGATACATATACATACATATTGCAGTATACAATAAAAATGAGAAATGATTGAAACAATTATCTTACTTTACCTATTTAACTAATTAGAAGCCATTTATGCAATTTAAATTCCAATACACTAGAATGAACCTGAACTGTTATTGCCTATTACTAGAGGTAGTCCATGCAAGTATAAAGCACACAAACATTCTAAATTTCAATTTATTAATATGAATTATTTTAGCAATGCTTTTCCCAAACTAATGAATGATAAATATTTGCTTTAGGTAATTTTTGTAAAAATGTCTATTTGTATAATAATCATTTATATTTTAGAGAAGTAGTAACAGGAGCCTACCTATGTCATTTCTCAACATTTTCCCCTTTTGATAAGTCATAGCAAATAAATAAATGGCAGAATCTCAATAGAAATCTATATCTGAATGACTATATAATAATATTTGATAGAAATTACTTTCAATGTAAATTAAGATGCAAAAATCAGGTAATAAAAACCTGCTCAGATGCTTTTTAATGACTTATGGCTGATTTTAGTGAGGAACTGAAAGAAAACTTAATGCTCATTATTGGAAGAGTAATTCAGTGATGTCTTATATTTAATATGACAAAATCTTTGTTTATAGATTATTGAAAATAAAATGTATCTTAGGTCCCATATTTATCATGAATTACAAATACTTGACCCATCTGTCTTGTTTCAACTTTAGTGTTTGGTATATGATCAATTAACTTTTATTGTTTAGTGTAATCTTGAGAGTGGTTATTTCAGGTAGCTTTTAAGTCAAGGCTGGGTATAGGTCAAGCTTTTATTTATTTTTTCATTACCTGGTATAATTGTTTCCTGTTAAGCAAATGAAGGCCTTAAAACTTTATTGAATGGGAAAATAAATTTAAGTTATATCTTAATAAGAAATCACTTTATGTAGACATTTAATGTATTTGCATATTAATATACAGTGATTGCATATCAAATTAATTAAGCCAATTTATGATATTTATTCTAGTCTAAATTATCTGTTATTACAGAATCACAAGTAAGACATTTCCAACATGGATTATGTAAAGTATTTTAAGAAGATAAATAGTTGTTGAACTATCTCCATAATGATCACACTGAACATAATTCTTTGAAAAATACATCTCTACAATATACATAATTAATACATGATGCATTAATTCTTTCATATCAATCTCAAATATTTGGGTTACTTTGTATTTTAGTTTCTGTCTTCTTTCCTCATGTCAATATTGGGTCCAGCTTGCTAAGCATAGTTGTATTTGAAGACTTTTAAATATATGACTTGGATAATTAAGCTATATCTGATTTTGAAGATGAGATCCTTTCTCCAGACGTCTGCATACCATGGTACGTGACACAAAGGATATCGTTTCATTAATCTTAAAATTTTTGTTGCTGTAATATTCCAGTAATACATTCAAAGATGCATAGTGTTATTTTATTGTATTTTTCAGATTTTCAGATGACTACCATTAACACTTGGAGGAACAGGTGTTAGGGGTTCTAATGCCATGGAGTCAAAATATATATATATATATATATATATATATATATATACACACACACATGTATGTACCTATATACATATTACATTCATATAGACATATATACTATTATGTGTACAATATTGCAATCAATTATATATAATATCTATGTATATATTTTTCTTACCCTCTCGCCCCTTCTCTAGCCATGGCAATAGAATTCAAGTCTCTGGACTAGATATAGGCTGAATCATAGCTGCCTTAACCACAATGGTGCTCCAAAATCCATTAATAATTTATAGTTATCCCTAGATATGTGTGTTTCTGAAAGTTTCAGTGGGTTCAATCCATGAACATGGAAATAACGCATAGAATATACCAAAGTGTGAGTAGATCTGGGCAGTTCAAACTTGTGTTGAAACATTGATGTTTCATTTTTATTTCCCTATATTATTTTGATTTTCAAAATTTCATAATTATGTGTACTTTGTATTATTTAAATATACCAGTGTAGTATTTTTTTCTAACGGTTATCCAACTACCATTTCATGGTTTTTTGAAAAAGTAATCTATTCTTACCCCAAATCTATTTACCCAAATCTTTCTTCTAGTTTCCTGGGTGCATCAAACTTGATGTTTCAAGGGTCATTCTTTTTGACTTTTGACTTTTTCCCTGTCACCTTTTAATTTACTCTGCCATCTGTTTTTTTAAGTTCTACTAAGTATTTTACCATATTATTGAAACACTGAGGCAGAAAATTCCAGCCCTCCATGAAATGACCGTATCTACATCCTCACCAAGTTCAATAATTTCTTCCTCTGTATTATTTTCATATATTATTTCTTAAATTCACTTTAACTGTATTTTGAAATATAATTCTCCAGTTCTGTCAGTGCTACCGTAGTGATCTTTCTAAAATATATTCTCAGAAATGTAAATCGGAGCCTTATTTCCAAGATCGTCATTATATGAAGAAGAATGGCACGTTCAGAGACACACATGACAATGACTTTTTTGGCTCAATTCTGATTCTTTAGTGCTATCTCTCCCTCCATTCCCGTGACTGTGTTCCAGTTTCATATCATTACTCTTCTACCATTACTTATTATTTTGTTTCATACCACATCCATATTTTTAGACTCCCCTTTCAGCAGTGTCCTTCATCCCTCCTGCACCTTGTGTATCTTTGCTCTTTACACAGATAAAATCTTTGCAATATTTCTTGAGCTTCCCAGGTACAAGTGACTATTCTTTGTGCCTTTGGTATACTTTATTCATTTCAATGGTAGAAATTTATGAATGATACTTTTATATTCTTACTTGTTCTCCTTATCTCTATAAATATTAGAATATAGAATATCACCTGTATTTTATTTGCATGTCCATCTTCACCCAGGTTAGTGCCTATGATATGAGAGATCCAGTAGTGTGGCATGTCTTATTGACTGATTGTTTGAATGAGTGAGCAAATGAATGAAAATTATCTTTTCTGAAGTTAGGCTTTTGTTTTGTTTTATAGGCAAAAGCACCAAAGCTATCAAGTCGACAAGAAGAAAATGGTATTTATTTTACTGAAAGGGTTCCACAAAAGGAAACTATAATACCAATTTGACTTATGTTGATGGAGCATAAAAAGTAATGAAGAAGTAACTTATAGAAAAGCTGTGAATTTTCCTATGCTTGAATGGTAGTATAAACGTAGTATATAGAGATCCAATGATGATCGATTTCATTAAAGCATATTTCATCTGCTAATTTTCATTGTAATTATCTCAACTAATGCCAACTGTTTCTTCCCAAAATACTTCCACCCACTTAAAATCTTTTCATTACTTTTATTGAAATATCCTTAAAGGGATATAGTTGTATATGTCTTTAGAAGTCATAGTAATAAATGTTTTCATTAATACATCTGTGTCTGCCTTTTATAGATATGATGCCAGCTTCACAATTAGGAGAAAAGGAAGATACAGAATCACCTTGGGACTCTAAGGTGCTGTCTTCTAACATCGTTATTTTATACTAAAAGCATTGAATGATATTAAGAATAGAAGGAGAGATGTTGGCTTTCTTTCTTCACTTCTATATGCATCCATAATATGGCTTCCATATTTTAATGTATATTTATTAATAATTATGTAGTAAATATACTGCTGCTATATAGTATACGTCTGCTACTTGGCAAGGTTCAAGTACTGGTATCAAAATAGTTAGTGAGAACACTAAGGCTTAGAAGTCATACAGAATCAGTCTGAGTTCTGAAGTTGTCCTACATCTAAATATTAATAATTATTCCAGGTTGATTCTTACCCAACATATATGATTATATGTAAAAGCTCTTAAGAGAGAAAAAAGTTGGTACTATAGTTTTTTTAAACTGTGAGCTGGAAAAGATTACATCACACTTAAAATATTATTATTTGTAGATGGTAAAGTAGATCTGCATGGTGTATTGCAGGAGAAGAGAAAACATGGACAATAACCATAAATGTGTAATATTATAATAATAATTTATTTTAGTGTAATAGCATTTTCAAAAGGAAAATCGATCCCATTATGTATCATCATGGTGTACATACTATTGTTAAGTCAAGTATAAAGTAATGATGACTTATTTTAAGAAAATAATGGTGGAAGATAAAAGGGCATGATATCTGAGGAGTAAGCAAGATCTGCATAATGGTACAAAAGTCACACCTCTGATCAGAAGACATGATAGCATCCTGACTTTAACACTTAACTAGGTATTGTATCTTGGGAATATATTGTTTATACTGTTTGAATATCAGTTTATTAAATGCATACTAAAATTCTCTTCTTAGGTATGTGTAATCAGTAGACTTGAATAAACTTTGTAAACTGTGAAAGGTACTATAGAAAATGATCACAGAGGACTTTAAATACATCTAAATATCAATTAAACTGTTTTAAGCCCCAAAGGCAATAAAATGGTCACAATCTAAATAAAATAATAGGAAAGGTAGTATAGGCATTCAAATTTCTAATTGTGTGTGCAAATGTCAGTAGGCTATGCTCAGAGATATTCTATAGGTATAGAGGCAATTTATACTTAAGGTCTTCTCAGTGAGATTGTAAGTCTGCTGATCTTAAATAAATATTCATTTTTTTGTTACCAACTATGTGCTAGGCATGAAGATACTGAAAGCATAACTTAAGTATTTATGACGCAGTGGTAGTAGCAGAAAAGCAGTAAATAATCCATATATATGTATATGCACATACACGTGTCAGTAAGAAGTGCTTTATATAGAGAAAAAGAGAAATGTTAGGTGAGAATATTGAAAGATTTCATACTTAGGATGTGATGCTAGTAGGAGTGCAGTTTAGGTATTTGGAAATGATCCTGTGACAGAAGCTGTCTGGAAAAGAATGCGAAGGAGTGAGTCCTGCTATAAAGGTCTGGGAGAAGGCATTCTGGTTAGAGAGAGCACTGGATCTCCGCTGTCCATTTTACTTGAATATCTTGGAATGAACTGGATGCAGAAATTATGGTGATCATCATCATAATAATTTTAATACTGTGGTCTGAATAAAAGAAAACGTCATAATTTCTGCCATATCATATGGGTAACAAAGGTTATTTTTCTTCCCTTGCAAGGCTAACAATACTTTTAAAAAATAGCTATACGCAATATGTAAAATTTCTGCAACTAATAAACAGAATTTTAATTTTTTTACATTGTCATTTTACAAAAACATTATTCATGTCAAAAATTTGTAAAACAGGCAGATCCTTTCAAGTCTTCACTTTATTGAAAGAAGCAGTTTTAGAGGTCTTCTGATAGTCTAACTGCCATACTCCAAGGATTTTATCATGCCCAGAATCTTATTTAAGCACAAAATTTTTTTAGACATATTTAACAGAGGGTATACTCATTATACTGTTTTTATTGCCTCCTTTATTTTGGGTGGAATGCAATATAGAGTCAGGTGTTTCGAAGCTAGTTTCTCATTAAAGTGCACATGTAAGTCAGGATTTTTCCTTGAAAATATTGAATCCAGTCTCCTGAGCTCACTTTAAGGTGTCAATGTCCAAATGAAGATAAAAGAGACATAACTAGTGACTTTATATATGGTTTTCTGTTATTTTTTCAATGCATACTATTATTTCTAAGTCTAAATTGCTTTCAAGGCAATTATTTTCTTAGAAATTGATTAATATCTTTGTGATTTTTTTACTGATATTAATTTTATCAGAGTATCTCTGAGGGTCTTCCTAAGAAGCATGGTGATCGTTTTAATGTGGCTGTTGATCATAGTGGAAAAATGCATACAATGGACACATGGAAGGTAAGAGCTATGTTTTATTTTAAAAAAGGCATTTGACACTGTTGATTTAAACCATGAATACTTACGCATTGTAATAGCCAAAGAAGATAATCTTTTAAAGCATAGTAAGGAAAAAATGAAGTGACAAGGAGATAATGTCTTAAGAGGTGTAAATACCAGATTAGGAGTGCCTCTAAAGTAAATGAATTATGTTACTTTTCAAAAGACTGAATTTTGTGGGAAGTCATTAAATAAAGAGGAAAAGATGGATGAAAAATTAGAAAGGTAGACTATTGAGTGTCGCTGTGGCATAAAGCTGAGGTCCTTGGCTCTGTCAGGAGAGTATTTCAAAGGCACTGATAAGTGGCACACGATGTTATTTTGAAAAATGTTCCAGCAAGAATAAAGCAAGGATAAAAAGTCACTCTGTGGAGAAAGACCAGGATGCAGTCTGAAGGGGGCAGGTTTGTCCCAAGACTGGTGGGAGCTCACCCAAGAATGAGCAATAGGAATAGTGTTGAAGTCCACCCCATAGGAAAGGGAGCCATGCAAGGTGACAGGGATGTTTCCTTGTGTGTGTTCCATACATTTTCAGATTACTCTAAGTTGGAGGCCAGGAGTCCCTTGGTGTGTCTGTAATGAGAGATACTGTGACTGGGAAGGCTAGCTAGAGTCTGCAATTAGTTTTGTTATTCCCTACATTAGCACATTTCTTGCCCACCTTGCTTTCCCTTGGGAAATTACTTTATTGCATTATCTGCACCAGTGATGGGAAACGTTGATTATACAATTCAAGGGTAGATGGAAAGTAAGTTGTTTAGATTTGAAGCACTATTTTTACATGTAAAATAATTATCTAAAATGACCTAACAAATAGGAAAAAGGTCTATATTTACCTGGTTCCTATTCCAGCTATCACAGGAAGTCATGAAGTCTAGAGAAGCAAGTCTATATCATGGAAGGTTATCAGATAAAATAATTCCTTAAAGGTCTTCCTTGTTCTAAGGAATAATATCTAAATGTGGCCAGAATATAAGGTGAACTTCAATAGAACATATCTGAGAAGCAATGAGAAATTTTTCCTGTCTTTGCTGTTTTCCTCTTTGTTGGGAAAGCTCTGTGGATTGAGGTACTTGATCATGCAGAGCTACATTTTATCTACCATGAATGAACACAGGATCTTGTGGCCAGTTACACATTTACATTCTGTAATGTCATGCAAAATGTTGCTACTTCATAGGATAGTACTGTGTAAGTCAAATCAGTATTGGAAAGAAGAGGACAGAGTCATGGGTAGATTAGGAAGCTATAACCTGATAAATAGGCTACTGGGATGTTTAAAGTTCCCTCTTCAGTCTCAGTTTGGGAAAATGTTCATCAACACCTTGAAATGAGATCCCAGAAGTTTAACTTAAGGTACAGGAATGTGGAATCAACTCAATATAGAATGCATCAAATTTTGTAAACTAACATGGGAACCTTGTTTGAATCAAATTACTTGATACCAAAAAGAAAGTGGGGAAGCAGTAGGGTGAGAAAATAAATTAAAATCAGTTAATGATATGGTGAAACACAAAATTAGAATGTGGGTAATAAATTATTGTGTAGAAAATACCTGTGTTGATTTACAGTGCTGCACAGCTAAAGCCTACATATTGCTATGCAATGTTCTTTCAACAAAATTCATGGAAAAGGAAATAAAAAAAGACCTTCTCTGTAGTGAGTCTTTGATTATGCTTTTGTAAAAGTCTCTCATGTGATGCCAGTGTTTCACACATGGAAACTTTATTAGCAAGTGTATACACATCAATTTAGAGAGATCTGGAAGATCTAGTGGAAAGTTTCAGCTCATATAAAGGATAACAGAAATATTTTACTTTGTTTCTTCTGAGCATATTTTAATCCAGAGGGAAACAGATGAGGATATTGGAATTAGAGATAGAAGATATTATTGCAAACAAAGAGGAATGATCCATGGTGGGGATAATCCATACAAAGAATGTGAAAGGGGAAGAAATAGGGCCACAGATCTCGAGCTATCTTTTGGAAAGAAGGGTGATAGTGATGAGGAGGGAGGACAGGAAGGCAATAGCTAGGTTATTTTTAGAGTTGACAAGGAAGCTTGAGAGATTTTGGATGAGATGGCTACAATATATTGGCTCTGAAAACAAGGATGAGATGCTTGCACTCCAGAGTACAGAAATCAGGGGAGCCAGCTGGGATTGGGATGTATTTTAGCAATTCATTTATCCTCAAAAAGATAAGGCATCAAATATATATGTGTCTTGACTTTGTCCTTTGAATAGATTAATTTCATTGTAAAAGAATTAACCATTTTTTCTAAGCTAAGTTTTGGATAAGGTCATTTTTTTCATAAAAATTATTTATGTGGCACACTTTTGTGATTCAGTTCACTTTGACACTGGTGTGCAAACACATACAACCCAAGTACCATGACTTGTGACGAGATCAGGGTGAAAAACCAAAATAAACAACAACTCTATGTAAAGATCTTTCTTCCTCACTGCCCTCTCCTTCCCTCCCTTCCTTTCTCCCTCCCTCCCTCTCTCTGTCCCTCCTTCTGTCTCTCACTCCCTATCTCCTACCTTCCTTTCCTCTCTTCATTCATCTCTTTAAAAATTACCTAGAGCCTAACATGATATACCAAATCAAACTAATTTGTAAATAAAAAAGTATAGTTTTCTCTAATTGCTTCCTTAAATACTAGTTAGTTTTGTAAAATTATACTGATTTTGAATCTAAACAGTTTTTGTATCTATGTATTCTATGGCTTTGTAATTTTTCCATATTAATAACCATATTTCAATGTTGAAAACCTTTAATACACTATTTTTGTGATGTGTTTTTTACATCCTTTACATTAGTGGATCAAACAACTTTACATGGTTAAACTAAGGGATATAAGAAATGTATGCATTCCAGTAGTCCAATGGGTATGGGTCTAATAAATATTTTTAATGACTTATTCTGCAAGTATATTCAACCTATTGACTTCATAATACCTTCTCTGATGAGATGTGAATGATGTGTTCAACTAATCCTGAATTCCTCTACTATGTAACAAATCAAAGAACCTGATAAATGGTTGGAGAACAATGGCATCAGTGATTCCAACGTACTGCATTGAAGATAGGCTGTGGCACTCTAACAGCAGCTTTCACATTTATTGTCTCAGGGTCACGGTTTGTTTTTCTGAATAAAGATCACAACTGTCCCGGGCATGCTCACACTGCTATTCAAGTGCTTTTTGCATGCTTTGCTACTTTAATTCTCATCATTTGAAACACGATCTGTGTGATTCTATTGGAAATTGCAAGTGCATATTTTGTAAAACCTATATTCCTTTTTGTTCTTCAGTATATTATAGTGAATTCACATTCATTTATGTAGCTGTCCTCATAACAATAAAAAATACAGCAAACCCCAAAACCTCCAAAGCCTAGTCAATCATTTCCAAACCAAGCAAGAGTCTTCTGCTTCATACAAATTCTGTATCAGTGTATAGTTGCCTTGCATATTTCTATACAATTGATATTATATCCTTTTTGTCTTTCAGACTTTCCTGATAGGAATCCTCATTTGAAGGTGATAACATTATCTGTGGGTTAAATCCATGTATATGGAAACTGTGGGTGGAATATACCCAATATTTGTGCAGTTGAAACTCGTGTGGAAGCATTTATGGTTCTTATTACTCCTGCTCTTATTTTCATTTTCAAGATTTTAGAGTTATGTGTATGTTAGTATAACTTAATTATACAAGGTAAATAGTTTGCTAATATTTATCTTATTAACATTACATGGTTTTCTTAGTTTCTTAGTAAGATAATCTATTTCTACCCAAACTGTGTTTATCAAAATATTTTTTCTAAGTTCCCTGGTTGCCTCACACTGATATGTTCCAAAGGTCATCCGTTTCTCCTTTCTCCTGACTGAAACATTGAGGCAGAGAAGTGTAGAACGCCAACCCTCCATGAAATGACCATATCCACATCCTCACCAAGTTCAGTGTTTTCTTTATGTGTATAATATTTTTTCTTATTTCAAAACTGAAATTCACTTTAAGTACATTGTGATATACACCTCTCTAATGTTGCCCTCCTTATCTCTTGAGAATGTTAACAGAGCAGCCTTTCTACATTCATTTGTGAATAATTAAATCACAGCCTTTTTGTAGCATTTGCCAACACATGAAGTGATGGGAAGATTCTTAGACAGGCATGACCCTGGATTTCTTTGATCTGACACTGAGTCTCAAGTGTTGTCTTGTATTTACATGATTTTGTTCCAGTTTAATACAATCACTTCAGTAAACTACTTACTATGTCGTTTCATACTTCTTTCTTTGGTTTGGACTCCTTTCCCTCTATCCCTGTCTTTCCTCCCTTTTTGATCTCTTTCAAAAAGTATTTAGAACCTAATATGATATACCAAGTTAACCTAATTTTGCAAATAGAAAATGTAGCTTTTCTCTAAGTGCTTCCTTAAATGCTAAAGTTGTTAGTTTTGTAAATATCACAGTGATTTTGAATCTCAGCAGTTTTTATATCTATGTATTCTATGGATTCATAGAATGCCCTTCACACCCTCCCTCTGAATTTTGTCTGTCTTTCAAGTAAAGTCTTTGCAACATTTCCTACGCTTCCAAAGTATATGTCACTATTCTCTCCGTTATGCTGTTAGTGTAATTATTCATGTCATTGGTAGAACCTAGTGAATGATGCTTTTCTTTTTTATTGTTCTCCTGTAACTATACTTACCTGAATATAGAACAGTAGATTGTATTAGCATTTCCATCTTCACCCAGGGCAGTGCCTATGATTTGAGAGATATGGTACATGAGGAATATATTCTTGATTGAGTGAGTGAGCAAATGAATGAATATGATGTCATCTGAAGTTTCTTTTGTTTTATTTTATGGGACATAGCAGCAAAGCTAGTAAGTGCAAAAGAAGAAAATGGTATGAATGCCATTGAAAGTGTGCCACAAGAGAAAACAAGTAATGATAATTTGATTCATGTTGATGAGGCAAAAATAATAGCAATAGTAATTGAGTGGAAGGCTTGACTATTTTCTCTGCTTAAATGGTAGCATGCACAATTCTAATATGTAGTTACTTTTATTAGCCTTTTAAGTATCTTGTTTTTCTTTCATCGTAAGTACCCCATCTGCTATCAGATTAATTTTCAAATGTTTCAACCCTCTAAAAATCATATCTACTATTATTTTATTGAAATGTACTTGCAAGGACATAGGCTCCTTTATGTATTTAAAACTCACAATAATGCATTATTTTATTAAAATGTCCATGACTACATTTTATAGGTATGATGTCAGCTTTAAAATTTGGAGAAAATGAAGATACAGAATCACCATGGGATTCTGAGGTACTGTGTTCTGTTTATTGTTTTGAATTGAAAGCATTGAATGATGATAAGTCATTAAAGGAGAGATACTGACTTCAATTTATCACCTTTACATATGCCCATAAAAAGGACTTCCTTCTATTTTAACCTAAAATTAGTAAAAATAATTATTTGGTAAATATACTACTACCACATAGTAAATTTCTGTTAAGTGACGTGACTCAATTAAATCAGGTTAGTATGAAAAAATAACATACTGAGAAGTTGAGGACTCAGTCTGGCTTCTGAAGTTATTGAAAAACTAACGATTTATTCTGGGTTAATCTATGGTCAAACGCGTGATTCTAAGACTTCTGAGGAGATTCAGAGAGAAGTGCGGACTACAGTATTCTTCACCTTAGAACTTGAAAATATATTCTATTTTGATGGTCAAGTAGCTCTTCAAGCAAAAATTCAGGAGAAGAGAAAGCATGGGCAGTGGTCATAAATATGTAGGAATATAATAGTGATTTGTTTTGGTGAAAATAATTTTGGAGATAAAATAGATAGTATTGTGTATCTTTATGGTTGCCTTACATTTATTAATATAAAGTAATGTAATGTTGATCTATTTTTAAGGCAAATTTCAAGCAGGAATGAAGGTAAGATTGCAGGCAAAGAAAATGGCAGGAAGCGAATTTTATTTTTATTTAGTTCTTTACTTTGAGACCTGGGACTCAAACCCAGGGGTGTATGGCTTGCGCTTGTAGGCAATTAACCTAGTCACTCCTCTACAAAGACCTCTTTAAGGATGAAAAAAAGGCCTTCTTTTCCTAGAACTTGGCATTTACTTCACAATGGTGCAAGGGCCATATGTCAAGCCAGATGACATCTTAGTATCCTGCCTTTGACACATAACTAAGTATGGGAATGTGGGAAATTTTGTTTAACCTGTTTGTTTGAATATCATTTCATTAAAACAGTACTAAAACTTAACTCTTACACATGAGTAATCAACAGATTTAGTAAACTTTGAAAATTGTTTGGTGTAGTATAGAAATTGAAGAGAATGATCACAGAGGTTTGTCATATAAATACTGAGGAAATTGAAGCCAAAAAGACAATAAAGTTCCAGTAAGTCTCAATAAAAGAATAGGAAAGGGTAGTATAGGCATGCAAATTTCTAATTTAGTGTGTGTAAGATTCAGTAGATTATGATCAGTGGTGTCTGACAGGTATAGAGGCCATTGGTATTTAAGACCTTTCAATGAGATTGTAATCTGTTGATCTTAAAAAAATTTTGTTTTCTGTTACCAACAATTTCCCAGGCAGGAAGACACTGAACATACATGTTGAGGGTTTAGGCTGTGGTGGTAGGAGCATATAAAGTAGCAAACAACCCACTGACTATCAGAATAATGTGCTTCAAATAGAGATAATGGAGAATGTTAGGAAAGAAAATTGAGGTTCATATTAAGAATGGGACGCAAGAAGGGGTGAAATGTATGTGATATGAAAAGAACTCTGTGAGATGGAAGCTGCCTAGAGAAAGATGAGAAGAAGCAAGTTATGTGAAGGTCTAGGGAAGGCATTCTGGCCATAGAGAATAGTGGAACACACCTGTTTTACTCGAACATCTTGGAATGACCAGGATCCAGAGAATGCGATAACCATTAACTTAATCATTTTTAATATTGTAGTTGTGTCTAGAAAAGAAATGTGCTTTAGTACCTGGTGAAATTCATATGGTTAATAAAGTTTCTTATTCTTTCCTTAGTAAGGATAGCAATACTTGTTCTGAACTTTTATGTAGTGCATCTAAGATTTATGGTATTATTTAAGTGGAACTTAGATGCTTATCACTTTGTCATTTATTGAACCTTTTGTCATGTCAGAAAATTTTTATTAAATAGGTATATGCTTCCAAGCTTTTATTTACTTAAAGGAAAACATTTTCAGAGTTCTTCTAAAATCAGTGACATACTCCAAGGTTTCTTATCATGCCTTGAATTTTATTTTAGCCCTAAGTATTTTTTTCACTAGAAATATTGTATGGTGGGTATGCTGATTAACATTTTTTAAATGACTTTTTAATCTTGGTGTGAAATAAATGGTAGATATGGGTGTTATGAAGCTGGTTACTTTTGTAATGCTCATTTAAGTCAGTACTTTTCCTATGAATCAATTTAGTCCTGTTTATATACTCAGTTTAAAGTGCCAAGGGCAAAATGAAGTTAGAAGAGAGACTTAATCTGAAGAGCATATATATGGTTTTATATTTAAAAGGATTGGTTTTTAGTATATGTTTTTATTATTTAGGTTTTATTTGCTTTTAAGAAAGCAAATTTGGATATTACTGTAGAATGGGATTAAAAATGTTTATGAATTTGACTGTTGATATTAATTTTAACAGAGTATCTCTGAGGATCCTCCCAAGAATAATACTGATCTTTTAAGTGTGTCTGTACATTAAAGTAGAAAAAATGTATTAAATGAACACATGGAAGGTAAGAACTGTATTTCCTTTAAAAATTCATTTGGCAGAGTGTTTGGCATAATAGCCAAAGAAAATCAGCTATTGAAGAATAGTGAGGACAAAGAGAAGTCAAAAGGATATAGTGTCATAACGGGGTAGGCAAAAATTAAGAGTAACTTTAAGGGTGCTAAATGATAAGAAATGTTTTTCTAGAGACTCTATCATCTAAGGAAATTGGGAAATAAAGGAGAGGAAAAGAGAGGACGAAGGTGGAGAAAGGCAGAGAATCGAGTGTTTTGTGGGTGCAGCTGAGGTCTTTAGTTTTGTTAGGGGAAAGAATTCAACAGGCATCGTGAGTGGCACATGATGCCACGTTGTTTGTAAGAAAGTGTAAAGCGAGGAAATGAAAGGCACTCTAGAGAAAGTGTGGGCAGCTGTCTGAGGGAGGCATGTATCTGCATAGCGAGGTAAAGGTCCTGTGTTGGAACTCACCTGAGAGTTAGCATTAGGTAGACTCTAATGTCACCCCATTAGTATACATGCCAGCTAATGAATTTCTAAAACTTCCTCTGATAAGACATAAACTGTGCATTCAATGTGAGCTGATATCACAACTGCATATTTACTAAATTATAGGGCAAATTGAAGAACTAATCAATGCTTGCAGAATAATGTCATAAATGACTTTCCTGTTTGCATTAAAGATAGCTGTTGTAGTCTACCATTAGATTTCATATTTATTCCTCAGGGTCATGATTTGTTCTGATTACAGATGACAATTTTCCCCATCATGTTTGTGGTCTTATATGCATACAATTCTATTTTAATTATAATCTTTGAAACATACCATTTGATTGTTTTTTAAAATGTAACTTCAGGTTTTATAATAACCTTATTCCTTTTTGTTCTTTGGTGTTTATAACATATTCATAGATTTGGCTTTCATATTTACATGTGTATGATTCTGTCTATTTTGCCCTTCAGATTCTCCTGGAAAGTATACTCACTTGAAGGTAATAGCCTTTATGTTTCTACTTAAATTATCAAATGAAAGACAGTTTGAAATCTATCATTTATAAAACATTTTCCTTTTCAAAATATTTTTAGCCTCCCATTGAGGTGAAAAACTCTATCTAATGCATCAGGAGGCAGGATTTATCAAAAAACATCCCAATCAGGCAAGTTTTGCATACAAATTAAATTCTGGAAAGAAGGACCCTTAGCATATCTCAAATACTTCTTTAAGTTAAGGTGTGACTGGAATGAAAGCAAATAGCCAGGTAGGCATGAAGAGCGAGTTGAAAGAAGCATTCTTCTTTAAATTAGTTATTTGTATGGCCCCTCCTCATCAACACTGTCCTTGGAACATATATAAATGATAAGTTGGTGGTTGACCTGTATCCAGCCTGAAGCTTCACTTGCAAGAATTCAATTATCTTTTAATTTTATTACATTTAAGTACTGCTACACTCCGGATATTAAACAAAACAGATGTTCTCATAATGAGTCTGTGTGTGTGCATACGTGTGTGTGGGGGTGTATTTGTTTATTAAAGATGGGGCAGTAATTAATTAAACCATAATGCATATTTAGTACACACAAAAATGTAAATAATTCTAAATATTTTGAACCTATATTCTTAGACTATCAAAAATGATTGTGCATTCCAAATAAGCATTGTAAAGTGGGTTTTATCTATTAGACTATATGATATTAGACTAACATACTAATATTTAAGATATGAAAATACAGAATTATTCTATTAGCTATTAAAGTCATGACATATCAGACATGATTACTATGACGTATTATGTATCTGTAAAATTCCACTGTACATTTATGAGAATGAGAGTGAACTGGCAAATAATGTTTATTATATTTGTGAAAATAATTTAGGCCACAGTTCCCTTCCTGAACATATTGATCTTGGGAATTTTTAGGTTCTCCACAGACCACCACTGTTTTATATAAATTTGAGGGATCATGATGCAAAATGAAAAGTGGTCCATATGAGACTATGAAGGGGCCTTTGTTTTTCACTTCTGCATATTTTAAATGTCTTAGAATGCTTAAATTGGGCAATATTATTTTTACAAGAGAATATTTTCATTGGGTTAATTATTTCATAGAATTCTTTATCTTTAGACATCATGTGGACCTAAAATTTTCCTGTTTTTACATGGAAATTACTAGTTTAATCAGAGCTCTACTTTCTCATAAATTTCTATTTATCTAAGACTTGGAAACTGAAATCAGTTGATATTAACACTTCCAGAAAAAGACTAGCATCATGAGTAAAGCTGTTCTTTATTTAAAATAGTACCATTTGGCAAGTTTAAAAAACTCTTTTCTCTAGAGCATATGTAGTGCTTTCATGTATTTTAAAACTCAGATGGTTAGACAGTAATGTATTTAGTAGCAAATAATTCAACCCCCTTAATTGTGTTAACTGTCAGTATTTGAAACTCTTAGGGACATTCTAGTATTTAATAGAAACTGCTGAGTGAATGAAAATACATTATGTTAATAAATAAAAAGCAGCCAAATGAGTGAAAAGAATTCATGAAACTTATCTATGTGAAATGTCAAGTCTAGGACATGTAGAATGTGAATGTTCATGTGCAAGGGGAGAGGACGATATGCATGGTACTGCTTTTTTGAAGGAAGTTTTGTCAAGATAGTCACGTTTACTTTTTCATTTATATTCTACTAAATGAAACTTTCTTACAGATTTGATGGATTCACATCTGATTACTATGCCTCTTGGTAATGAGGCCTGGGAACAATCCAAGGATTTGAATATTGAATCTCTCCAGTTACAGCACAAAGACCAAACTTCAGTAATTGGTCCCAGAATTTAGACAGAGGACTGGATTAGATAGAGATGATTACTAGTGGAGTTGTGTTTCCATTAGACAATATTGTGTCCTGTGAATTGTTTGAACCACAGATGGAAGAAAACAAAATGCAGAAACAAGAATGCAAAGAAGGTAACAAATTAGCATGGAGAATTAACCCGAGACTGCTTCTGCATAGCTTCCCCACAGTTCAGTCCTTAAAAACGTTCTTTCCTGGTTTTTCTGCATAAGATCTGATGACAGAGACAGTTCAAATCTGAACAATTTTGTTTGGGTCTCCTACTCTAAGAGGGTGGCCCAGATAGATACTCTATCAATGGAAGGTTAGCTCAACTAGTAATGCATTATGAAACCAGAGTCATGAAATCTTCCATATTTAACTTGAAATTGACAATAAGAGTAGAGTATTTCTGGAGTTTTGTCTCTATGAATTACAGCATCTATGTAGCATAATTACTTGTAATAGTATGGCATTTCAACCTAAACAAAACTCTGTTGACTAAGGAACAATGGAAGTGGTGTTTTTATACACACTTTTGTTAGCACCTGCTGCTTGAAGTCCAGAAACATCATTTAAATTTCATATTGTCAGTTTAGGATACTGATTCTGTTAATGAGTCCCCTCTTTCAGAGTTTTACTGTTACCATAGGATTGTAATCAATTTAACTGGTAGTTCATTTTTGGGTGCCAAATTCTGATAAATACTCTCCTTTTTTATTGGTAAATATAGTGTTGAAAGACATTTCTTAATGTATTAGTTGCCGACAATAATATAATTCGATTTATTCTGGTATGGTCTCCTGCTATGGTCTCAAATAGAATAGGAATTTTAACAAAGTGTGATATTAATAGTTTTAATAATCTGTGTTTAATTTTTTTATTTGCATGTATTTTACACTTTTATTAATAGTGTATGCACGTTCTGAAGAAGACAGTTTATGCAGGTATGTTTTTATGAGTTAAATAATATGTTACCTAAGGGAATGCAGAGAAGAGAGACTAACTCTTGTCAAGTGTTTTACAAAGGACTAGAGATGTGTTATCACATGTATTCATCATGATATATTTGTAAAGTAGGTGTGCCTACTTTTCACTAATTGACAACTGTGTTTCAGGGTAATAGATGAAATGAACCCCTGATTTCATAGTTGACAAGCAGTTACCTCATTAATTGATCCTCAATCTGTCCTGCTTTCAAATTCATTCTCTTGCTCCTCAGGATAGATTCACAGGCCCCTGTGTAGCATGCACATGAAGATACAGATACTAAACAAAACTACTCAGTTAAATTATTTCTGTTTTCTTCAGTTTAGAATTTACTACAAAGTACATTTATCAAAATGTTTGACAATTGCAGTGGTGAGTAAAAACTTGTTTTCACCTTGAGATTAGGGAGAGTCTCAGTTATCTATGGTCATAGAACCATAGAATTTACATTAGGAATACCTCATGAGGTAGTTTTCCATAGGTATAAGGCTGTTATATGCTCCCTGAGATGAATTCTTTTGATGTAAGGGAAAAATAATAGCCATGTATGTTAACTAAATTCATCATTTATTTAGAAGCTAGTTTAGCTTTTCCCCTACTTTGTGACTCCCTACTTGGGTTTCTCTTTGGTCTAGTACATTCTTATTTCTATATTTTTTTTCTTTTTCTTTTTTGATCGGTTTTTTAAATCAACTTTTATAATTTTATTTATGGATTTTACATGGCTTTTTAACATCTCTTTTTTTGGTGTATTTGTTATCCATCAGTTGTTCTTTTTTTATGCCAGCCTGGTATATTGTTTTTCTATAAACAAAATCAAATAGAAATAGACTTTCAAAACATTTAAGAAATCTTAGAGAATTTTAAAATAAAAATCCTTTAGAACTTCTAAACTCTCTTAAACTTCCCAACAAAGTTTTTGTTCTTATAATGAAAATAAGACTCAAAATGGTTTTAAACAGCATTTTTGGATTTACTGAGTGACAGAAATTAAATGTAGGTTTATTTATTTATTTCATAGGTGAATCTTTTAATCACTGAAATGCTGGAATTCGGTCTAGTGAAGATAGTGGAGGAAATTAGGAATGAAATTGCCAGGGGAGCTCATATTTTAAGAGGAAAAACTGGGTTGTAATAATAATGGTTGTGAAAAGGAGTTCTGAATATTGTGGTTTATGGCAAGTTAGATAAATCACAGAAATTAATGATATGATATATTGGGAGTTTTTTAGAAAGGCATATTAAGTAGAGAGCTCAAGAGTCTAAACAGTTTTCTGCCTTTTTTATTTGTGTAATCAAAAGAAATAGATGCTAAAGTCTGTGTCATTAAGTATATATTTTCAATAAATACTTTATTCCTTATAATTCTGTTTGCTAATTATAACATCATGTGGACAATTATATATTAAAATATTTATTAAAATATTTGTTTTTGTATTTAATAGTAATTTACAACTTTCATATAGTGACAGGTGACCATACTCCCTAATTACTTATAGAAAATAAGCTTTTTAAAACAATACTAGTCATAAAGAAATAGTTGCATTAGTTGAATCAGTAGTACTAAACGAATCAGTAGTACTAGGGTTATATTATAAACGAGCACTCCACTTTATGAATATATACACCTATATATATTTATCTTCATATATTGTACAAAAAACTCTGAATACATGTACAGATATATATTTCACTGTGTCTAAAAGTGCTTGAAAACAATTGTCTTTAGATATTTGACTGATTGGAAGCAATTTATATATTTTGCAATCTAATGCATGAGACTGAAACTAAAGTGATATTTACCTCCTGAAAGAGCTAGTCCCTGAAACTATAAAGAATACAAATCCATTCTAAAACACTACCAATTTAAACGTCTTAAGATACCTTGTTTTAGTAATACTGCAAACTACTGAAAGAATTTTTTTGTTTTTTTGATACTTTTGTGAAAAAGTCAAACAGATTTTAGTGTAGTAATCAGTTAAGTTTAAGGGAAGTAGAAGTTAGGGACTACGTCATACCATCATGTTCACCTTATGATGTGACAGAGAGCACTTTAGCAAATGGCAGGATCCAAATATGTACCTACATCAGAATGACTAAAACATGTGCTCTGTGTGTTTTCTGTAAGGTCAGAAAGGATTTATGAATATTTAAATTATTTTATAAATTTGATACTTGTTATTTTTTCTAGAATGTTCCAAAACCAAACTTACACAAGCTAAAAACGCCTCACCAATCCAAGAAAAACAGTAAGCTATATAACCCATACAGCCTTTGGATATTCAGCATTTTGAAATTACACAAATTTTATGTTTTCCTTACTTTGTTTTTAATGTAGTAGAAGCACAATGTGATTTGATTTACACTCATCCTGAGCCATCAGTGAAAGGCCATGACATTTCTTATTCTACTGCTCCATCAACACTTAAGTGGCCTATGAAACATTTTACCAGGTCTTTATTAAAGTCTAAACAAATTGAGGTAAGATGTTTTTTGGTCACCCTTTTTCACAAAGCAAATGCCCCCTTATCCTTATTGATATTATGATGAAAAGAATAATAGATAGAAATGAAAATCCTAAAATCCATGGGAAACAAGCATAATAACAAGAGAAGTATATATGTAGGATTGAAAATTGTAGAGGTTGGTAAGAGTAAACAATTGTTATCCATGTTATTATGGAAGTAAATAATTTGTAAATAACTAGAAAAAAACTAGATGATTTTGAAAATGAGAAGAGGGTAAAGGAATTTAGGAAAGTCAAGTTAAAGATGCATTCGGAGTATAAAGATGAGAGTTTATTAAATTCAAAAGTATTAATGGATGAAGCAAGAACAGGAACACTATATAATTATGTATGATAGAAAACAATTTCAATGTAAATTAAGATGTAAAAACCTCATAATAAAAACCTTCTCATTTGCTCTTTAATGACTTTCAGCTGATTTTTGTGAAGTCCTAAAAAAAAAACAAATGCTCACTACTTTGAAGAGTAATTAAGTGATGTCTTATATTTAATATGGCAAAATCTTTGTTCATAGATAGTATAAAGTAAAATGTATTTCAGGTCTTCTATTTATCACAGATTATGTGACCAATTTATTTTTTGTTGTTTCTACCCTACTGTTTGATGATTAATGAACTATTTTACCTACTTATTTAGTATAATCTTTGATAGTTGTATTTCAGATAATCTTTGAGACAAGAATAGAAATAAGTCAGCGTTTTTTTCATTAATTGATATAAGCATTTGCCATAATGCAAATGAAACCTTAATCCTTATTTAATGGGAAAATAAATGTAAATTATAAGTCCAAAAGACTGGGAATTATTTTTTCCATAGATTCTTAACTTTTGTTACATAATAATGTGCAGAAGACATCATCAAGTGAATGAAATTGCAGTACATGATATTTATGTGAGTCTAAATTACCTGTTATTATAGAATCAATTATGGAGAGATTTTCAGCATAGAAAATATTTGCAGAAGAGGAGTACTGTTGAACTATATTTATAATGGGCACATTTAATATAATTCTTAAAAATGCATTAGCTTATATATATATTTATAACTGAAACTGAATATTTAATTTAAACATAACATTTAAATTCTTTCATAACTGAATCTGAAATATACTGGTGACTTTCTTTTAAGTTTCTGTCTTCCATCCTTATGTGACTATTCGGTCCAATGGCTAATCATGGATGTATTTGAAGACTTTTAAATATATTACTTGGATAATTATAGTTTTAATAAGTTTTATGTACTCCTTCCTTTCTCCAATCTTTGACCTACTAAACTGTGGAAAGACATGAAGTATTTTCATTAATCTTGAAATTTTTATTGCTATAATATTGAAGAAATATGTATCTTATTTATTTCAGTGGAAGGACTTAGTGAATGATGCTATTATATTCTTGTTTGTTCTCCTATATATAAAAACTTACTAGAATATAGAATGATATCTGTCTGTTATTTACATTTCCTTCTTCACCCAGTCTAGGGTCTATGAATTTGAGAGATCCAGTGATATGGCATGCCTTATTGGCTGATTAGTTGTATGAGTGAGCAAATGAGGGAATATTATCATTTCTGAAGTTGAGCTTTTTTTAATTTTAATAGGAGGAATCAGCAAAGCAAGAAAGTGGAGCAAACAAGTAATAACATTTATTGGAGCACAAAGATAATAGAAGTCATGTACCTAAAGAGCTCCGATGTGGCCAGAGGCAAGTTCGCGCCTTGAGCTAATTCTCCGCGTGGAGGCGCCGGGGACGAGCTCTTAAGGGGACAAGCATCCTTCCAGTGGCCGAGCTGCCGGCAGCCTGGACAGGGCCTCCTTGGAGGTGGGGGCTGCGGACACACTGGAGCCCAGTGTCCCCCCTTGCCGCATTGGAAACAGGCCCCAGGTGGGTTGCTCGTCATTCCAGTTTGACGCTTTGCCCCCATCACCACTGGCTGCAGGGCCGCCAGCATAGCCTGGGTCTGCAGGGCTACCTTTTGCTGGAAGCGCGCCTGGTGGGCGGCTTCAGCCTCTGCTTCCCGATTATTCAAAACCTTAAATGCCATATTCACCAGATCTCGGATGGGGGTTTGGGGACCATCCTCGGCCTTTTTCAGTTTTTTTTCGGATGTCTGGGGCTGACTGGGAGAGAAAATGAGTAGCCAGAACAGTCGCCCCAGCGTTAGATGTTGGCTCTAAGCGGGTATGAAGCAACATGGCCTCCGTTAGCCTGTTAAGGAACAAAGCTGGATTCTCTCCTGGTCCCTGGGTTACTTCTCTGAGTTGATCAAAATTGACTGCCTTTTGCGCTGACCGATTCAGCCCCGCTAGGAGGCATTCGACCATCTGGTCGCGGCGCCTTCGGCCCGCCTGTCCTACTGGTAGTTGCAGTC
>RJWH01007810.1:0-36417 GCA_004363575.1 Solenodon paradoxus | reverse complement strand
TGTGATGTGTGGTGTGTGTGTGTGCTGTGTGTGTGTGCTGTGTGTCTGTGTGGTGTGTCTGCACGTGTGAGTCCACGCGGGTAGGAATGCTGCGCGTCTGCCTCCGCCAGTCTCCCGTGAGCATCCGGGCCTGAAGATGTGTGTCTGGGCACCTGCTGCGTCTCCAGGAGCAGGCTGGAAGAAGCCGGCCCCACATCGGGCCCCACTCACAGCCCCGTCTAGCCCATCATCCCCAACAACAGTCTTCTTAGCCCTAATCCCCTGTTTGCCTGCCTCATCCCCGGGACTCCTTGGAACTCCATTAATGAGCCCTGGCTGTCCCAGGACAAGCCCCAAATTAACCCGGCAGCTGACCCCCGACATGGACACCTGTAATTAGGCAGGAGGGGCTGAGGCAGAGACAGCCCCAGGGCTCAGTGGGGTGAGGGCAAGGCTGGCTGGGACAGGGAGCCTAATGCCCAGGAATGCTCTAAAGGCTCTGCCTGGCTCCAGGGCCCGCCGCCTAGCTCACCTCTAAAGCCTCCCAAAGCCTCCCAGACGGGGCCCCAGGGGGATTACCCTGTGGAGGGGCCCTGGAGGTGGGCAGGGCTGCTCTGCAGGCCCACCCTGCTGGTCTGGGCTGGGGAGGCCTTTGGGGAAGGGGAAAGCTGCCCGGGGCCTCACAGCCCACAGCCCAGAACTAGTGCCCATAACATCAGCTGCTCCAGGAAGAGCCAAGTCCAGACCGGCTGCCTGGCCACCCCAACCCCTCCTCCCCAGCTTGTTTTGTTTGCCCTGTGCTGAGTGTCCAGTAGCTCCGTCTGCATTAACCCCTGACCCGTGCGGAAACTTCCTCTCCTCTGACAACTGTGCTTACTCAGTGGCTTTCTCCAGCACAGAGGGGAAGGCCGGGCCTTAGCCTCCCTGCTGCCTGCCCTGGGGAAGAGTGCGATCGTCCGGGACTCTCTGATCCCGGGAGCCCCAGCACAGCCCTTGTGGCTGCAGCTAAGGGCCAGCGAGCAGCGCTGCCAACACAGGGACGGAGGGAGGGAGGGCAGTTGGTACAATCATCCCAATCTGACAAGAACTATCAAACATTGTCAGTGAACATAAAGAGTTTGCCTATCTACATCCTGCACTGAGCTCAGAGGACTATATGAAGATGATTGTAATGGTGGAAGAGCTAAAGGTTAAGAACATTCTAGGCGTCCCCTAGAGGACCAGCTAAATAATGAAGCCCTGGCGAGCCGGTGGAATTCTATGCGGCCATTCCAAAGATCAACCTGCACAGAGAACGAGCTTCAAGATACAAGGCTAGCAAGATGCAGGTAAAAAAGCAAGGCGCAGCACGCATGGGCGGAGCAGCACGAAGTCCACCAGCACCGTCCACACACATCCCAGGGACCCAGGTTCGTGTCCCAGGGCCAGGACCAACAACCAAGATGAACAGCTTCCGTGTCTGTCCCTGCCCGCCTGCCTGCCTACTTGCCTTCAGTCATGCCTGCACCTCTCCTTAAAAAAAAACACAAAAAACCAAGTGCAGAACCCAGTCTATGCCACCAATTGTGGGGAAAAAAGAAACAGGCAAACCAGCACCACATATCTTTGAAAATACCTTTTTTTCTTTTTTAAAGAAAGAAACAGGCAGGAATGAAGGTGAGTAGGCAGGCAGGCAGGAAACAGGAGAAAGAAGCATTTTATTTTATTTTTATTTAGCTTTCATGCTGATTGTTTCCTCCTGGATCCAGGACTTGAACCTAGGGTTGTGTGGCCCACACTCCTTTGGAAGCATTTGACCTATCCCACCAGGGTGCGCTCAAAATATCTTTTAAAAAAATCTTCAAGAAGTAATCATGGCGAGTGCACGCTGGTGGAGCAGAGTTTGGGCGCAGTCCACAGACATCCCAAGGCCCTGGGTTCACATCCCAAGACTGGGGAACAAGCAAGATGAACAACTAAATCAAATAAATAAAGTGCTTCTCCCTTCTCTCTCTGCCTGCCAGCCTCCCCTCACTTTCATTCCTGCCTGCACCTTTCCTTTCATTAAAGAAAAAAGGGATCGTGGTGGCCTGCGAGAAGGAAAACTAAGGAAGGAGTGGGAGGGAGACATGTTTACTGCTGTAATCATTTGCACGTTTTTATTTGACTTTGTATATTTTCCCTTTCAAAATTTAGCACGTGTATTTTATACATGCAAAGATCAGTAAAACGCGTATCGCTGGGACCCAACTATTCAGTTTCCAGAAATCTAGCTTACAAAAATATACAAACACAAAAGGATTGTGCAGGGATGGTGTACTATCTACACGTCATAGACTGGAAATAACTTTTGTGCTCATGAACAGGTGATACTTCAATCAGTGACGGTGTGTTCAAACCGGAGACTGCAGAAGGCCCATACAGGGCTCAGCGGAGCTCGCTGAGCTGCCGGGAAACACCGCAACGACACAGGTCAGGGGGCAAAGAGCAATTTCAAAACAATATAAAAATGTCGTTCCACGTATTAAGAAGAAACAATGCTTCTCTGCATATATAGTACACAACTCTAACCCCCAAGAAATGACCAGGGTGGGGGAATGGGAAGAGGAGGCTCACCCCAGATGCTTCTGTGCGAACAAGACTTCAAGCAGGTGCATGATTAAAAAGATAAGAGCTTGTGAAAACAGCAGCAGTACCACGGCCACTTCACATCATGGCTGGTGGAACGTTCATGGACAAATTATATGCTCACGTTCCAGAAGGGGAAACCGAGGCCAAGAGGTTATGCACCTTCCTCAAGGTCACACAGCAAACCCAAGTCAAAGTCACGCTCCAAAGTTCAGAGCTTGCCTGAGTCATTTCTCCTAGGAGGTGCTATTTCTTCCATGTCCTGAGCCTCTTCAAGGGTGTGGCCATCTGGGCCGAGGCTGGCAATGTCCCCCTGGACTTCCGCAGACAGCATATAGTGCACCCCCACCCCTTCCTGCCCACCTCAGCCCCTCCAGCCCCCAGAGGATGGCTGGCAAGCTCAGTCAGGGGAGGGTTCTAGAAGCTGGGGCTGTGCCCGGCCTTGGCATGGCTGCCAGTTTCCGTCACCTGCTCCTGTCTGGCTCCTTCCTACCAGCAAGAGCTCAGTACCCATTCCCCGCCAACACTCCCCCGCCACAGAGTACCCCCTTAATTACACTTAATGGCAAAGACCATAAGAGCTTTATTAACTTTATTATGGACCCAATTAGCAGCTAATGCCCCGTGACTATTGTCCCCACCCCAAGAATCCCATTAAACATAATGAAGCAGCCTTCCCACTTCCCCTCCTGGATGGGGGCTGAGGGGACAGGGAAATCCATCTTCCTGGGCCTGATTCTGCCCCCTCAGGCCCATTGGACACCAACTCAGGCCCAGAGCTTCCCAGGACCCAGGGCTGGGTGCACGAAGACAGAGATTAATCAGCAGGTATTTCGATGCCAGCCATTGAGTGTACACACACTCACATAGATACACACGCATGTGTAGGCATACACTCACATAATGCTCTCACACACATGCACACATTCACACACATATGCACCCACACACAGAATACACACATGCACACATGTGCGCACACATACACACATGCACCCACGCACAGACACGCATACTCACATAGACACACAGCGTGGCTGTGGTCCAAACAACTCCTTTCTTGCAGTACAGATGTGGACACACACACAGCCCTCAAGCCCAACCCTGTCCAGTATGGATTTTCTCCCAGCCGGTTCACAAGAGCGCATCACAGCAGAATGTCCAAGCTGAGGGCCTCTGTCTGGGTTTGTCATGGATGAGAGTAGAGAGATGGGGGCTTGAAGCCCACATCTTCACCACACTCCAGGCTCTTCCCTGCTAGGGCAGGTGGCTTCAGACATCTGTGCAGCACCCAACATGCCAGCCACGGTGAAGGCCTCTCTGCCATCTCACCTGAGCATCCTCAACCCAAAGAAGTAGGGGTTATTCTCCCTCTTTACTGATGAAGAAACTGAGGCACAGAATGACAGACAGGTTTGAAAACAGGTGTTCTACCTGCTTTGCCTTAAAGACCTCTCCCCTCTCCTTCCTGGCAGCCAACCTTTCCTGGCCTGATGCAGGGGCAGGAGATCATGGACATCATTCTCTCGTTACCTTCCAGTGGACAATAAGGGCATAGAGGAGGTCTGGGGGACCATCATGGGGTCAGGAGAAGACAGCCCTTGGCTTTCTAACTCTACATGAACCTGGCTGGGTGTGAAAGACCTAGAACCAGAGAGCACCCCTGTCCCTGCTGCCGGGGCGACACTGGAGCCACTAGACCCCAGGCTCCTGGCACGAATGAGAAGAGGTGTGTGTGCAGAGAAGCCATCAGTTAAGCCTAGCTGCCTCACTGGTCAACACTTCCTGGCCCACCCCATCCCAAGATGAGGAACTGCCTCACCATGGGGTGGGGTGGTCATAAATTCCCCAGGGACTGAGGTCCTCTGCAGGGCCTTGCTCTGGATGAGGAATAAGGAGTAAACGCTGAGACAGACAGCATGGGATCGATGACTGCCCCAGCACAGGGGCAGGGGCTCAGGAAGGAAGACCCTTGAACCTCTGCTTGGAAACCAGCTCCCTGTTCCCGCTCCCCTCCCCCGGGCTGGCCCAGCCTGGAAGCAGCCACTTGAGACAGGTCCCAGGGAGCCTGAGAGAGGGAGCCCCAGACAGGCCCAGCCCCACCCCCACCCCGGCCTAGCCCCAGCTGGGTCAGGAGGTGGAAGGGAGAGTTTTCTCTCTAAACATAACGAACACGGGATCCACCCCACAAAAGAATATCCACACCCAGTATGGCAGCCCTCCAGTGATTCCGCCCCTGGGGAGCGTGGGCCATGCCCAACTCTTTCCTTTCTCAAGAGGCCATGGAGCCTGGGGAGGGGGCACATCCTCCTCCCTGGGGTTACTCCCGGGCAGGGAACTGGGGAGTGTCCCCGGGTGTGGCCCCTGTTTTTCCCTTTGCCCTGGATGAGTGTTGTCTGAACCAAGCACCCCCGTCCCCCAACAAAAAGTACCACGTCCCCACAGCCAGAGGGCTCTAGTGCCCAGGGATCCTCAGCTGGAGACATCCAGAACCAGCCAACAGGGAACACTGGCGAATCTTGAGAGGGGACAGGTCAGGCTAGAGGGCAAGTGGGATTTGGGGGCCTGGGCCGAGGCTATGGGGTTGGGGGTGCTGGCTCCGCTGTTTCCTGGCTGTACAAGCTCAAGCAAGTCTCCCACCCTCTCTGAACTCGTTTTTAATCTGTAAAATGGACTGAAAAAAGAACCTACTTCATCGGGCCTTTTGTGAACTTGAAGGCTGTGACACTGCTTAGCCAGCACCTGGAGACACAACACAATAAATGAGAGTGGCAGTGGTACTGTCTGCAGGAGTGGGTGCCTCCTAGATTGGTAATAATACTAGTCACTGATAACACTGTTAGAGCACCAGAGCCTCCTCAGCCAACCCTGCGCATGGTCCCTACTGAGAAAGCAGGGAAGCCTCCTGTCTGCTCCCCTTGGCCCCCAGGCCTCCGCTGCCTGTAGCTCACAGACCCACGTTGGTTTCAGGGGCTGGCTCGGCCCTGGTCCACGCCCAGTAAGCCCTACAGGCATGAAGGTCCCTTGCATCCACCCTCCGTGCGCTGCACACACACAGACACAAACATACACGCACACACGCACCTTCTTCTCCCTTCCTTTCCCCGGAGCGAGGAGGAAGAAAGAGCCATCAGAGTTTGAAGGATGTGAAAATTAGCTGGAGCTGGGAGAGGTGTCAACTTCAAGGCAGCGTCCTCCACCCCCATCCCTTCCCGCCCAAGGGGTGGTGTTTCCACAAGTCTCTGCAGGGAGACCCCGGCCCCACCCAGGTGCGGACTGACTGTCAGGGGAAGAGGAGAGAAAGTCGCTTGACAGGAAGAGCCTGGGAGGCCAGGGGATCTAGGCCAGTGTCCTTTGTCTCGAAGGACCTTCCCAGTCACTCTGGGGCCTGTCTGAAGGTCTGGGAGGAATCCTGCCTTAGCGTCCCCACCTCGCAAAGAGGACCGACCTCAAGCTGTGACTTGCTCTGCTTTCTGGAAATGGTCACACAGAGCGGTGTGGAACTCAGAAAAGGCCCCACATCCTGTCTCTGTCATCGTTAACAGCCACAATTATTATTATTTGGAGAGATGGGCCCGAGGTGGTCAGGGACGTGTTTGGGGTGAATGAAATGAAAAAGTCCTCGGTATGTGCCGTCTCGCCAGGTTAATACTCCTGCCCGTCGGCCTGACAGCTGCAAGATTGATTACCCAGGCCTCCCGCTCTTTATAACTCGATCAGTCGAATTAATCTCTGGCTGTCGGCCCATCTGATGCCTGAATCACAAATTTAATTTGGAGGTGTTCAACTCCTCCCCCATCCCGTTGCCTCCTTCCTTCCAGCCCCGCTTCCTCCCTGGCCCATCCCTGTCCTCCTCCTTTCTCCTCCTCTTTCTCCCCATTTCTGCTCCTGTTTCCTGGCCCTCCTACCCCTGCTCCCCTCCCTCCTTAAGCTGCTCCAGATGGAGAGACTGTGGGTGGGGAGGAGGGAGAGGGTGTCCCTGAGTCAGCAGCCCCTCTGCTCAGGCCAGGGGAGGGGTCGTGTTCATCCACCCACTGGGCAAGGCGCCTGCCCCACCAGCTCCACCCCAAATGGACAGAGGCTTAGCTGACACTAAGTAAGACATATTAATGTACTAAAGACTTAATGAAGTTGGGGAGGGGGGCGCAGGGTGGAAAGTGCTTGCTTTATTAGTTTATGGCCGATTAATGGGGACGCCATTACTGTGATGGAGATGGATTGCTGCTGTCAGCGGCCCGAGCTGAGGGCCGGCCGATGCTCCTTTCCAGGGGTGCTGGGTGCCCTGAAGAGAGTCAAAGAGAACTTCATTAGTCGCCTATCGGATCCCACCTGGGGAGTTCTGGGGCCAGGCTGGGGCTCAGCTCTAGCTTTGGAGAGGCAATCTCAAGTGTCCGCTGGAAGCTCCCTCAAAGACCGAGAACAGAGAGGGGCTGGCTCTGGGCCTGCTCACAGCAGGGGCTCCTGAATGCCACCTGGGGGGAGGAAGGAAAAAGGTAATAGGACCAAGTAACCAGGATTCACTCTACCTGAGATCCTTCCCAGGCTGAAGGAAGAGAAGATCCTGGAAGCCAGCCCTCCTTCCTCCTCCTCAGAAGGGCCAGTGCACAAAGATGCCAGGCCCGGAGCGTGGAGGATCAGGCCCCCCATGGGGCACCAAGTCTGCCCTCATACTAGAATCCCCAGCACTGGCCTGGATACCTTGTCCCACGCTCTCCAGGAGCAGAGAAGAAAGCCACATTACCTCACCTCTCAACTTGTCCAGCGCCAAGAGGAAGCAACGAGGTGGAACAAGGATGGGGAGGACTAGGGAGCAATGACAGGAGACACCGCCCAACCTCTTGGTGTTCTGCGCATGGGGGGAGCCCATCACTGGGCAAGCTGACCCAGACGCCCCTGGTGCTTCCCCCTTCCCTCAGCAACTTCCCCGCTCCATGCCCCCAGCCTGCCTTGTTTTCCATGAAGAGAGAGAGGGAAGAGCAGGTTCTAGAGAAGCCACGCGCCAACATATCACTTTCTATTTCTATCTAGAAGATTCCAGATGTCCCTCAACTTCCAGGTCTTCTATGAGCTCATACCTCTCAGGAGCCTATGACCTCTGGACATGGCTGTTTTGATGAGGGAACATTATACTTGTCGGCATTGTTTAGTGATTATCAAGTGGTGTTTGAAACAGGCGCTCTTCAGCCCCCTGTGACCCCCACTTTGTCTTGAGCTCCTCCCAGCCCCCATCCACCCCAGGGGACTTCTGATGAAAAGAGCTTCCAGGGCAGGTTTGGCATCAACCTGATGACCCAAGCACATGGCACTAAAAATACATCTTTACATTTTCATACAAGTTAGACAAAGCCACTCTGACAAAATGATGGAGGCAAAATACCTCATGCGTCTCTTCCGCTTCTCTTCACTGAATGTGACCTGCAGTTCCATGTGGCCTGAGTTTGCAGGTGACTGTCTGCTTGCAGGTGACTGTCTGCTTACAGGGCAGACGCTGCCACCGAGGTGGCCACTCATGCCTGCTCAGACAGAGGGCCAACGATCAGTTCAGGGGTCACCACCCAGGTTTACTCCCCAAGGTGGGAGGTACCTGCTCAGCCTAACTGGGAAATAAATACCCTGTTTCTGAGAATAATTTAATTATTGACTCCTGCGGACGAGTGGGTAATTAAATTCCGTAGCTCCCAAAGTAATTAATTGCTATGCAAATAGTAATGCCCTCTGCTTTGGAGAGGAGGCTCTCGGCCTGGGTTTGCCCTGCAATTAGAAGCTAATAATTACCCTGTCAGTTCCCAGCTTCTGTTGGGTAATTACCTGCTGAAGCCCCACCGGTCACTGAGGGCCGTTCCCATCACCTGCTGCTGTGCCGTTGGCCCTGCTGCCCACCGGCTGGCCCCGGCCTCCCTGGGGTGCTGGTTGACTTGCTGTCCTCTGCATCTCGCAATCACCTTGTCCACAGCCTTGGGAACCCCACCAAGATGCCCTGACTTCCAGCCAAGGACAACTAAAGACGGAAGCTTCCTAGCCTCCCTTTGCTAAGAGAAGAGGAATCCTGGCTCCTGGTGTGTAAATGCCTATTAGGTAAGTTTGAATAACCTACACTGTGAGAGTCCTGAATATCAGGAACTTTCCCAAAGCGTATCCAACAGCTAATGTTCATGCAAACCGTTTTTTCCGTGTGATAGTTTCCTTGGTCTGTCAGTGAGGTTCGCAAATGGAATGGAAGAGAGGGCAGCAGTTACTTCATCACAAACACACACTTTCTCCTAGTTATTCAAGAAAACAGAATCTAGGGCCTGCTAAAGAGCAATTCTAAAGATGCAATTAAAGTCCGTAATCATTTGGGAGATCATTCTGTGGGTCTGACCTAATCAGGTGAGGCCCCAAAAGGAACTCTTCCTGACGAAGGAGACAGCAAACAGCAGGAGGGCCTACAATGGCTCTTCCCTTGCTTGAGCTTCCTTGCTGGCTGCCTGCAGACAACAGCTTGGCCCATGCCCAGGGGCTCCGCCATGTTCCTGATCTTTCTTTCCTCATTGTCTGACTTAGAGATTTTGGACTTAGCCAATCATTAGAATCACATAAGCCAATTCCTTGAAATAAATTTCCTTGGTTGCATGTGTGTGTTTGTATGTGTATGTTTGTATGTATATATATATATATATATATATATATATATATATATATGCATGTATGTTTATAAGGTCTGCTCCTCTCAAGCTCCTCTCCACCTCCTTAAGAAGAACCCAGAGCATCAAGAACCCAGGAAGCCAACCTCAGGATCACATCAGCTACTTCCTTGTAATAAGTCTTTTTCCTGGACTTGCAGTAGAACTGAGGCGACCAGTAAGGAATGGGCTGGGGGTGGTGGGGCACAAGTGGTGGCCGAGCCTATTAGACAGTGGTGACGAACACTTGGTGATTTGGTGAAGAGCAGGTGATATAAATTTGAAGAATGGGAAAAATGCACATATCGGGGACCTACACTTATGAGTTTATTTTAATATGTGAAACAAAGTAACTGCAATTTTTAAAATTTGAATAAATAAGTAAGCTCTCTGCCCTGAGCTCTCAGCTGACTGACACACTCATTTTTAGAGATAAGGGAACTGAAATCTCACACAAAACTGACCCAAGTTTCCAGGGCTCGTAAGTGAGAAAACAAAGTTTGAAGCCAGGCCCCTGGTTATGTTATCACCTCCCGTGCGGCAGCAGGGCCTGGATGACATGTCCAGGCAGTCTGCACCTGTACCCACGTGGGAAGGTGCTTATGGATGCCCACACCTCCTAGCTCTCAACTCTCAGTGCGAGTCAGCTGATTTTTCATCTCTTACTTGGATCTTGTCTCCTCTGTCAGCTCCGGTCCTCTGTCCCAGGTCCCTGGGGCTGAGTCCTTCTTAAGGATGTGGGTCTGGGAGTGGCAGCACCCATGTGCTTCTAGGCACCACTCATTCCCTTTGAGGAATATCCAGACCATATACCTCTGGCTCCTCCTCTTTCAGGACTGAAGTCTTCAACTGAATTCCTGGGGGACAGTGTTCTAGCATAGTCTCAGAGTTCGGGAACCCCTGGGGAAGCTGGATGTAGGGCAGATTTTGACAGAGGGGGAGGGTTTGGGGAGGCTGTACCGAGGGCACGGAGCCAATAATGAGCTCTGGGGGCCTGGAAGGAGAAACAAGATGCAGAAGGGGTCTATGAGATGGGAACCCTTGCCTGCTCCACACTTGGTAACTTACCCTTCAGATCTCTGCTTCGGTGTACCTCCTTCAGGAGGCTCTTCTTCACCCCAGCCCTAGAGGTGGGCAGGTCACATGCTCCACGTTCTCTTCCCCATCCTTCTGTGCTGGGCTGGCGGAGCAAAGCAGAGGACCTGGGCAGAGGAGACAGGCTCTGCAGGTGATCTTGCTCCTCAGCCTGTAGGACCATGTCTGGGATGGAAGGTGGCAGGAAGCACTTCATGTTTTGAGATCAGAGGTTAGCCTGTGTGAATGCCTTGTCATTGGCCAGGCGCACCCTGGGATGAGCTGTCCACATAAGGCAAGCCCCATCCCCACTGCCATGACCAGGGGGAACAAGAGGAAAATGGCAGGCAGGAGAAAGGCCAGAGGTGATAAACAAGTTTCCTCAACTTCACATGAGGATGCAGGCAGAAACTACAGAAAATGTTTGAGATTCCCAAGGCCAGGAGGTGAAGGTCACTTGAGATAGTCTATTTGGGAAAAGCCAACATTGAAGAGGTCCCTTACTCCCTCCCGGGCTTCAGCTGGCCAGCCCCTCCTGGTGGAAGGAAAGTGTGGTGTCTCTTGGCCTAGAGTCTGTACTTGGACTTCTAATACCAATTTTTATTTTTGATTTGCTGCAGGAACTGGTAGGAGTCATGTTCCTACCTATGCCTCCATGAGGAGGGAAAGTCTTGTTTCTTCCTAGACATTCCAAGACAAAGATGTCTGGTCACTAACAAGTCAGTACTCCTGGGAGAGCAGTCTACAGAGGAGAAGCCATTTCTTCCCCATTAGACTGGAGGCTCCCTGAAAGAGCCGTGGATCTGCCCCTCTAACCAAGGACTCCCTAGGGAAGTTGATATTTCCCTTTATTTTCCCCTTTGGTGCTTTGCTCCCAAGTCTGTGAACAGTGGTCTGAGCAGGCTGGGAGGGCCAGGAGTCTCGGAGCATGGCTGGGGCTGCCAGCACGGTCTGCAGTCTGAGCTCCTGTCCTAGCTGGTGCAGCCATGGCCCCACTGACAGCTCTTTAGAATCCACTCAGAGTTTTGGCCCCGCTGTAATCTCTGGGTGATGAATATTTCCCCTAATGAACTGACGGGAATTGGATTAGGGTGGAATGCCCGTGTGCTTAGATTCAAGCTGATTAAACCCCCATCTGTGCAAGGCCTGCCTGTGAACAGCTCGTTACATATAATTTTTTGATGGAGGGAAAAATGTTAGTATTTGAGTCCTGCAAAGGGCGGGAGGGAAAGTGGAAGCAAAGTGTCTGTCCCAATGTTGGCAGAGCCTAGTTGTTTTGAAGCTGACCAGGTCGGAACTCCCTGCCTTAGTGCCCCCACATTGCCCCACTCAGGCCGAGGGTCCCACAGAGCTCAGGGGCTAAGCCCTGAACCAGGCGCCTTGCCCAGGGTTCTCTGAGCCCACACCTGTTTGTCTCCTGTAAGGAGCAGTGACTGAACAGGTTGTTGCTTTGGGGAAAGACAGGAGAGGGCGATGAGACAACAGCAGGAGAAGTCAGACGTGTGGGTTCAGTTCCCACCAGATGAGGCCTCACATCTTTGTTCTTACTCCAAAATCATCCAATCTCCTTCAAAGGAAGTTGCAGGGAGTTTGGAGCCCTACAGGATGGGGACTCTGGGCCTTTGTCCTTCAGGACCAAGGAGAGCGCTGTAGCCATTTCCAGGAACTTTCAACTTCCAGGCCCCTCAACTCATCCCTCTTTCTCTCCTGTCAAACGTGTCTCCGTTCCTTAACACCCTCTTTTCCTTTCTCCTTCTCCTTTCCTTCCTCTTACCCCTCCTTCCTTCTTTCTCCTCCTCTTTCTTCGTCCTCTGGCTTCTGATTCTTCGCCACCAAGTACTTCACTCCAAGAATCCCTCAAGAAAAGTTACTCAAGCACCTCCACTGCCTGTCTCTGTTAAAGCTTTATCCCCACTGCTGACTCTGCCCCACGCCCTCGAAGAACACACTGAAATTGGCGTCAAGCCGAAAGGAAGGTCAGAGTGATTTCGTGTGGAAGTCTGGCCCTCCCCCTCTCCCTGTCTCCAGGTGAGGGGGGGCCCACCTGGTTTAAGAAGTCCCAGAAAGGCTATGTCTAGCTGCACAGTCCTCCCTTCCCCTCTCTTAACACCCTTTCTCTCCTCCTGCCCTCCCCTTCACTCCTCTTCTCTCTGTGAAAAGTGGCAGCAGCTTCTGGAGAAGGCCTATCCTTCAATGAACCTCAGCAATTGAAGTGACTGAGCGTCCCAGCCTTCTTTCCTGGTTAACCTAACTTGGGAAGAGTTGTGGTGTGCACTGGATCTGCTGCCCATGAAAGACAGAGAATAAATAACAAGCCAGAGGCATAAACAGATGTGCAGATATATGCAGCTGGCGCCTTCCTGCCAAATTGCTGTGGACGGAATGCTGGCGGGAGGCCAGGGCGCCTCCTCCTCGGTTTGGAGGTTGGCCACCAGGATCCATCCAAGCTCACCATCCATTTGGCAGCATCCAAGTGAAGGGATGGGGTGCCAGGAAAGTGGGTGGAGGGGCTGCAGGTGCCCTTAGGTTTGATGAAGAACTCTGGAGACTGATCTTAAGGACTCAGGCAGGTGGGGGTTCATGTGGTAGGGGAGGAGTAGGGACCTGGCTGCCCCTGAAGCTTCCCCTAGAAGAGGTGGTTTGAAGTGGCTGGTGGCTGGTGAACACCCCCACAGACGCATGTGTGGGCTCTGTGCTAACCCCTCCCTCTCTCTCGAGGGTAGGGCGTGCTCTGATCTTATGTGATGTGGCTCAGAACTGTCATGGAGCGCAGTGGGTAGGCAGAGACTGGATGAGAGCCAGTCAGAAACCACCAACATGGAGGATGCCCTAGAAGGATCCAGCCCTGAAACAAGTGATGAGGGGGAAAGGGTTGGAATTTTCGTGGCACCAGGGGTCAAAGCAAGTGAGCAGGGAAAGTGTGAGCCAGAGGGAGTGTTGCAGGCGGGGGTCTCTTCTGGACGTATGTGTGGTGAGACACAGCTGCACACACTGACCTGGAAGTATTGCTGATGTTTTTCAAGTGGAAAGGGGAAATGATAGTGGAAGGCAATAAATCAAGATAATCCTTGTTTTAAAGCCGTGTGGGGGGCATGTAAAAGACTGAGAGGAGCGTGTGCAAACTAACTGTGGACATGCTCTGGAGAAGGAAGTCACAGGAAAGGAGAAAGGGGGGTTTTCACTCGTACTCTGCCCACTTCTTGAATTGCGGGAAACCGTCATTATTTGTGCACTATTATTTTTAAAGTAAAAAACAATAAAAAGGATTTGTAAAAGACAGATGAAGGACTTGCTGTCTGAAAGTGCAGGATGAGACTGGGGGTGGGTGAAATCCCACAGGCAGCTGGAAAGGCGCATCTAGTCCCCTAGCAGGGGGAGCGAGGAGGAAGGAGGAAGCCCAGAGTATAGCGGCTCTCCATCTGACCTCCCAGGTAAGCCAGAGAGGACCGTCATCACCAACAGCAGGCTGCCCCAGCTCCCCTCCGCACTCCAGGCCGCCCCTTCAGGAGACCTGGTGACCCACCCACGGCTGTCCGGACTCCAGCTGGCAGAGCAAAACCCATTTCATCCTTTCCTTTATCATCTTTAAAGGAAGTCCGCAGGCAGGGATGAAGGCAGGCAGGCAGGAAGAGAGAGGAGGGCTTTATTTATTTCAGTTAATTATTCATCTTGCTTGCTTCCCTGGCCTGGGTGTTGAACCTGGGAACTTGGGGTGTACATGGCCTAAGCCTGATGAACTCGACCACTAGGCCTCCAGGGTGCACCCCATTTCGTGCTGTGGTGTCGCACTTGCCGAGGAGACCAGCTCAATCCAGGCACCAGAGAAGTGGCCTCAGCCCAGGCACAGCTGACTTCTTCCTGCTCCCCTCTCCCTGGTTTTGCCAAAGCACCAGCACTTCTCCAGGAGAAGAAAATGGGAGCCATTTAAGTCCCTCTTCTGGCTCTGGGCTGTGTGTTGTGGGGTGGGGGGAATCACAGCAGACAGCAGGGGTGACTCATAGGGGCCCCTCCCCTGGGGAGATGAAACCTGACAGGCTGGGGTGTGGGACGCTCAGAGGTGATTTCCTGACAAGGCTGTCAGCGCCCTCACTCCTCACTCAGCCTGAGTCCCCTGCAGCTGAGCTGGGGCTTCTGGTCCTTTCTCCAGCTCTGTAGCTCCCCCCTTTCCCAGTGACTCCCCTCTCCGCTGCAGACTTCTGCCTGGTGCTCCACTCTCCAGCTCTGATAGGCTTTTTTTTTGTTTTGTTTTCTTTAACAGAAATACGGAGAGTCAGCTTTTCTGGTGGGGTGCCCTGACCCCAGGCTCCTTCCCAACCGCAGCAAATTTATAGATGATTGGAAGTCTGGGGATGCACAGTGCGCAGGGCAAGGAGGCTGTGTGCATGCGTGTGTGTGGAAATGGAAGGAGAGCACACCAGTGCACACCTTTCAGTGGGGGTGGGTCGTGCCCCTGCTGCTCCAAGGTAGGGCTTCTAAGCTTATGTAAGGCAAGTGGGGGCTGAGCCTGTTAAGCTTCCTGGAGTCTGAGAGACTGCAGCACATCAGGATCAGCAGTGTCTCCCCTTCGTTTCATTGGCTCCCCTCCTGGCCCCATAATGGACAAGGGAGAGGGCTGAGGCCCAGGGTGGGTAAATGACCAAGTTCCCACCACACACAGCTAGTGACAGAACCTGGGTCACTTGACTCTGGGCCCTGTGTGTCCACAACCCACCAGAGACCTGAGGAAGGTCCTGTTTCTCAGACACTGCACATGACAGGTTTGACTAACAACTTCTCCGAGAGGAGGAAACAGCTAGAGTCCCGAACTTCAGGCCTCCCCCGGGACAGCAGGCCCTGGCTCTCTGCACCCCTGGCAGCCCCACCGGTGACAGCACCACCCTGCTGCTTCCTCCTCCTTTCTGGGTGCACCCCGAAGTGCAGCCTGGCTGGAAAAACCCCATAGGATCTCCCCTCTTGGCTGCCACCATTCTTGCCTGATCCTGAGTCCCAGTGCCTCCCCCAAGGCCACTTCGTCTTAGCCGAGCTCAGATTCCAGCCACCCCAGGGGCTTTCTTTCCAGGCTAGGAATGTCCTCTGTACACCCTGGTGGCCTAGCGGATAAGGTCACTGGACATACATCCCACATACATCCCAAGGACCCAGGTTCAAGACCCAGGACTGGATCAACAATCAAGATGAACTACAAAATCAAACAAATAAGTGTTTCTTCCTCCTCTCTCTTCCTGTCTGTAACTTTCTTTAAAAAAAAAAATGGAAAAGAAATGTCCACTGTTTCCCAACTCAAATCTGGAGTCTCTTTAGATCCCTTGGATTGAAGTCATTTGCTTCCTCCAAGGACAGAGGCCTCTCCCCCTTTATTGCCCAGAAGAATTAACCCCGAACACCAGCACTGCTCATTTGTGGCACATGTGAGTCACCAGCATGGTGTGGCCCCCTCGACCCTGCCCACACAGTCCCTCTGGCCCACAGGTCCCGATGCAGTACAAAGCTAATACAGGAAGGAAGCCCCTCACATTACTGCTGTCTCCCCCAGATCACCCCCAGGCCTTCCAGAGGGGACAGCAGTGCTCAGCTATGAGGGAGTGGAGAGTTCCTGAGTGCACTGGGCTCTCTCACCTCTGCCACCTCCCCGCCATTGCCCAGGAAGGGAGGGGAAAGGGGGAGGAGGTTGGCAGGGCTAGAGAAATGTCAGGGCCTCCCTCTCTGCTCCCTCTCTCTCTATCCTCTCCTGCTCCTCCCTGTGCCCCTCTCCCCGCTCCATCTCCTCCCCTCCCTCCCTCTTCCCTCCACTGCAGCCTGGGCCAGGAGGCAGCAGCATTTGGGGGATGAGGCGGAGAGGTTAATTATTGCTCCCCCGCCCCCCACGTCCCCCCCACAAGATGTATCTGACTGTCAGAAGGGGTGACAGATGAAGACAAAGTGCAGGTACAGCTAGGAACCGGCCCTCCATGTACCAGCCAGGGGTGGGAGTGGAGGGGGCTCAGGAAGTCTTAACTCCTCCAGTGCTGGTCCACACCAGGGGGAGAACAGGGGGGCCTGCTGGGCAGGCTGGAGAGGACCTGGGCTAGGTCCAGGGCAGGCTGAACCTGGAGACCTGTTGGCTCCAGAGATCTGGTGTGGGAGGTGGGAGAGAGGCAAGGAGCGACTGTCCCAGAGGCTGCAGAATCCAGGTCACAAGCAAACATTCCAAGCGTGTTCCAGGTGCAGAGAAAGGGGCCCCTGAAGTGGCTTAGGGGGTATATTTGGGGACCTGGGGACCCCAGTAAGAGGGAGGATCCACCATCCTGCCACCTTCTCCATGACAAACACCCCTCACTCAGACCTGTCCCCAGACACCCCTGTCAGCGTGTCAGAGAATGAGGTTGTGTAGCTGAAACTGCGTGTGCTTGTGATGATGTCACTCAGTGGGCTGGAAGGACCTGAGTGCTGGAGGCGGTGTGAGAGCCGCTACTGCTGGTGAAGTGCTGTTTGAGGGCCCGTGCGGGCGGCCGGCAGTACTGGGGGCCCCTGCCCGCGGCCTGGCAGTTTGCAGTTGAGGGCGGGGCCCGTGCCAGCGGTCCGCTGTAAAGAGGAGCGTGTCTCTGGCGATGCGGCCGTGGGCTTCCACCTGGAAGGGCTTGGGCCGCGCGCGTCCCCTGTGGGCACGCGATGTGTGCCGGTGCCAGGGGTGACGACGCCGTGAGGGTGAGCGGGACCGTGTGTGCGTAAGCGCACATCCAAGTCCGCAGGCACATGTGTGTTTGTGGCTGCAAGCACGTACATGTGTGCACACACGTGTGCAGGGATGTGCAGCATGCGCCCAGGGGCGCGGTTGTCTGTAGACACGCATTTGGGCCTTGCACGGGCACACATGTGGGCTGTGTATGTGTGAGCGCTGGGTGTGTGTCCGTATGCACAGCCACGTGTGTGTGTTCAGGTGTGCTTGCCCCGGGCTGCCAGCCTCTCCCGTCACCAGCAGCCCTCCCCTTCCTGACTCTCCTCTCTCCATAAGCAAACGAGGTGAAATAATTACTTTTCCATTTAAACGCCCCGTGTTCAAGCCAGAATGAAAACAAAGTGATTTAATAAAATTGTCTTTAAAAGGGAAAAGAGGAAAATAAACGTCTGCTCTGCTCCTCTCCCTGGCGTTCAGGGAGGCCCCAAGCCCTTCAAAGTTAATTAAAACAGAAACTAAAATCGCAGAATCGCTTACCAACCTTTTCCCATCTCTGCCTTAAAAGGTAAGGCAGCCCTCAGAAGCCCTGCTCCCGTCTGGGCCTCAGAGTCCCCTCTGTTCTCAGGTCACCCTCTCCCCAGCACCACCCTTCACCCCTGCCAGGCGTCCGGTTCTTCCCACAGCCACATCTGGGCAAGACCTGCCCTTCTTATAAAGGTCTTGTGCAGCCATTAGAAGTTCCTGCTGGACACTCGTCCCCATCAGAAGCTTCCGGCCCCTGCCTCCTCAGCACACAGCCTGCCCTCAGCCCCTGCTGCCCCTCCCCATGGGTCCCCTGAGTCCCCAGCTGCTCTGAGCTTTATCTGTCTTCACTGACCCCCTGGCCTGATCCTCCACTCCCGCTCAGCGCAGTTCCGGCTGCTTCCGCCTGGTCTGTGTCTGTTCCCCGTCAGAGGCCCCCTCAAGCTCCAGCCCTTCAGCAGCCTAGATAAAAGAGATGGATGGAGGTAAGGGGGGGTGCCCCTCCCTTCAGGCCCAGAGCTAGAGCCTGAGGTTCTGACAGGGGCTCCCCAAGGAGGCTGGGGTGAAGGTGAGGACTGCCACGCTCTCTGGAAGACCAGTGCCTAGCCACCCCCACCCCTCCTCCTCCTAAGGCTCAGTCCTTAAACCTCCTCCAGGTAGGTGCCAAGACTGCAGCCATCCCGTCCTTGAACACACACACACTCCAGCAGGAGGCTCTGCACTCCAGCAGTGGTAATAGCAAAATCAACCATCTGTTGAACATCTCTTGTGTTCCATACATGTACTGTTAAGATCTCTAATCTCGTCACCATCCTCTGTTCAAAGGGAGATGCAGAAGAAAGGAAACTAAGAAATGCGCTAAAGGTATGCACTTAAAAAGGAATAGAACAGAGATTCAAACCAAAACCTCATGTCCCCTCGCCAACCTATGCCTGACCTCAGAGGCCTAGTTCTGCTCCCAAAGACCCTGCCTTTCAGAGACCACTGCCCCTCAAGCCCCCACAAGAATCCCCAGGACTTAGCCCCTTCTGACACCCTTTACACAGTGGGAGAGGGCAGGGGAAGTCAGGAAGCCAGAGTGACAACCTGGCCCCGAGGGGCCTCTTCTGGCCTGACTTCAGCATTGGGAGGGGAGGGAGGAAGCAATCATGCCTAGAGTCCTCCGGTCTCATCCTGGGAAACTCCATCACTTCTCACAGAGACCCTGTGTTTTCTCCCAGGGGATTACAGACCCCATCGCAGTACCCTCAAGTGCTACCTCCCCAGATGCTCCCTACCAAGGGGGCAGGGTGAGACTTCATGGTGGGTAGCATTTGTCACCAATTGACTTTCACAACTGTTTGCCCTGTTCAGAGATCCTTTATAACCAGAGGGCAAAGAAAATGTCAGAAATAAACGCGGGCCAGGAACCAGCCACAGTCTTTAGGCCCTGCCGCCTCCACGGGCCTGTGGGCATATAGCCCAGGGGTCTGAATTCTCAACTCTGGGAAGAAAACAGGGATTGAAGGGAGGGACACAAGGCAAAAATGGGACCAAAACCTTGGTTTTCAGGTGCAAGAGCCCAATGTGGGAGGGTCAGAAAGAAGGGGAAGGGGAGCAGGTGTTAACTACAGACCAAGAGTAAAGATGGCATCCAAAGACTCCGACCTTAACTGAATCTGCACAATGGCTACCAAAAGGTGGGAAGAAACTGTTCAGAACACCTCTCCCAGTTCTGTCCCGGAAATGTGTGTGTGAGGGGTGGGGTGGGGGGTGTGTGAATGTTCTATGATCTTTCCCAGGTCCGGGCTCCAGTCTTGTCTAAGCCCCATGGATTGAGTCCAAACTGTAAGCTGGTGATGGCAGCAGGGCACCCGTGACCCAGGGGGCTAGGATGTGCCTTCACGTGACACTGGTGGTGTGGGATGTGCCTCACCTCACCCACCAGTGAGTCACCTAAGCCAGGCTAAGCCCTGAAGCCACAGGTCTTCTCTGCCCCAGTGTATCTGGGACCCAGCTTAAGCAGAGAGGAGGGACTAGGGAATGTTTGGGGCACCAGCATGGAGAAGAGGGGTGGGAGAAAGAGAGTGAACTCCTCCTGAACTGGCTTCCAGGTTCCAACCCAGGATTGTTGTAACCCGCCGCCAAAGACTGTCTCTGCCTCAGGCTCCCAATCTCATTACTCCCCTCAGGCCCCATCTCCATCTACCAGCCCCTCTCTCTCCCAGGAGTCTTCCAACCAGCCCCCCAGGCCCTGCTATCTGCAACTGACTCCCAGAAGTCCCATCATTATCTCCCAGGCTCTCAGTGGTCTCTGCCACTGCCCCAGAGTACCCATCCCTAACCTCAGCCTCCCAGGCCTCACTCCTACACACCCAGGCATCATCCTTCCTCCTAGGGTACTCTGTAGCAGAGACGCAAGACTTTACCCACAATATCATTTCATTACCACAAGAGGACTGACATCACTGCCCACCAAGCTGGAAAGAGTCTAGTCATTTGGAGAGAATAACCAAGCTATATTCTAAGAGGTATTGGCCTGTCTGCATCTGCCCTCAGCAGCCTGAAAATTTAAAATAGAATCCTAGTTGTCAGGATCTGAGGTTTTGAGTCAAAAAAAACAGGAATCTCCAAACCCTGTCTGCCTGCATTCCCTGCAAACATACAAACATAGTTACACATGTGTTGCACATAATATTGAAAACATACTCAGATAATGACAGAAGGACGCAGGCATTTACATGCACGTCTTAGAGCAGAATGTGAGCTCTTTGAGAGCAGGGGCGACGTGCTTTTCTGTGATGTACCCCAGTTCATACAACAGCGCTGGCACATGCGTGTTTGTTGAAAGAGTGGCACATAATGAGACACACACTTGAAAAGAAATGTACACACACAGCTAGACACACATACAACACACCCAGACAGACATTTCTGCACACACACACACACCTGAGTATACAGACACATGCAGACAACCCCCACACAACACATGTCGTGGTGTCCACGTGTCCACGTGTCCACACACCTCAGACTGCATGTGCACGACTAACTGTTGTGAATGCTGTAGATATCAGGTACCCATGTCACAGAGTACATGTTACAAACACATATAAGCCACACATGCACGTGCACATTCACATACATAAATGGATTCAAACTGAAGCCCCCTTCACTCCAGTCTTCCAGTCCGTTTAACAGTCTCAAGGACCCCGGCCCAGGGCTGACGGTCACAGCCAGAAACAGCCACCAGAGGGCACTCTTTCGCCATTTCCTGTCCTCACAACGGTTGCCGGAGGGGTCGCCAGAGAAGTCGCTTCTTTCAGTCCCGGCTCAGAACTTGCGGAGCCGCACGTACCCCATGCACTTCCCCGTCCCAACCCCACCCACGGGGGTCCTGTCCTGGTCCCCAAAGTCTTCAATCCCGGGTTACCCTCTTGGACCTCCAGGCTTCTGCTGGAGGAGCGGACTCACCCTTGGGGCTCCAGTTCTGCTCAGTTCTCAGAGCCCTCCCCTCACCCCCAGACCCCGCGAGCCAGGCTCCGCCTCTTCACCTGCGCGTCTGGCGTCGCTCTTCGGCCAGACGCCCTCCGTTCCGGCCGGGGCGGCCGTGGGACCCTTCCTCAGAGCCAGATGCAGCGGCCGGGTTGCCCACGGCCGCCCGAGGAAGGAGCAGGGTTATCTGCACACACGTGGCACCGCACCTGTACTGCCGGCCCCCTTCGGCTTACTCCCCAAGCCCTGGCCTGGAAAGAGGGCAGACGGACCCCAGCCGGGTCAGCCCGAAGCTGGGGGGCGTGGAGGACCAGGCCCTGGGAGGGGCTGGCCCTGTTAACCCTGCCTGCGCGGGTCCGAGCAGGCCCGCAGCGCCTCCGCTCGTCTCACGCGAGCTGGGACTCGGAGGGCCGGGTGGGGCGGGTGACGGAGCGGGACGGCGCGTCTCCCGCCCCCAGGCTGGGCCACTCCAAGCCGGCTCTATGGAGCCTCGCTTGTGGATGCGGGCAGCCCAGGACGGAAAACGCGGGGAAGCTGGAAGCCCGTGGGGAGCCAAAGCCGGGAGTCTGGCAGCGGCTCAGCTTCCCCCCTCCTCCCTCGCCTCCCCCGGGAGCGGCGGGAAATTATTTATTAAAACGCCGCCCGCGCTCTCATTTATTTGCGGTGAATAATCCTCGGCATCTCAGCGCGTTTATTAAACCTTTCCCGGCCCCGCATTACTTTAATAATAAATCGCGTGTCACTTTCCAGCGATGTTATTAAAGCCGGGCCGCGGGAGCAGAGGCGGGGGTGGGAGGGGCGGGCGCAGCAGGGTTCCCGCTATCCCGGCTGTGGGGACTGAACCAGTCAGGCTGCGGGCAGGGAAACTGAGGCTGCACGGAGTTTGCACCTGAACCTCCTACCAAGTCTGCAAAGCGATCAAGATTCCCCGGCGGGCGTGCCACCCTCTCCGGCGGGTGGGCGCAGGAGTGTAGATAGGTCCGCCAGGGGGCGCTTCCGAGCTCAGCTGGGCGGGAGCCCCTGGAAGAACCAGCCCGGGGCCGATTCCCCGGTTATCGCGAGACCCAGACCCACGCCCCCTCTCAGCGCGGAGTGGACCTCCTTCAGGTCCAGCCTTCCAGCACGACCCCTCTACCCCGCCACACGGCGACTCTGCTTCTGCGGTCGCCTTGGAATTCGCGCCGTCTCCAACCCGCTCAAGCTGTCCCGCGCAGCTCTTGGGGCCGCCGAGACTCAGCCCGGACCCGGGAAGGACCCAGGAAGGACCTGCCTGAGCCTCTGAAGGAGCCGCGCTTCCGCGGGACGGCAGCCCAGCCCTGGGGTTGGGTTGGGGTTGGGTTGGGGTTGGCCACCACGCCCCTCCCAGGAGGCCGAGCGCCCCGCTTAGGGCCCCAGAAGACAGGCTCAGACACCGAGTCAACTGAGCTCTGCCGTGGTGGCGCCAAGCTCTAGGCTGAGCTCAGGAGCGCAGCAGGCCGTCTGTCGCCATGCACACTCAGGGCCTTGCGCTTTCATTTTCTTCTTCCATCAGTCAGTAAACAATGCACCTCACCAGTGTCCCTGGACTCGTCGGATTACGGAGAGAAGTTTGGGGAGCAAGGGTGTGGCTGTGTGAGGGACCGCTAGCTAAATGACACAAATCACAGTGGGGGCCGATGAGGAAACAGCTCTACCACGACTTTGCCTGGGTTCTGGAGGGAAACGGGTGGATTCCTAGAGGATCCAAGGGTGCTGCCCAGACACATGACCAAATTCCTCCCCGCTCCGTCCAGTCTGTACTTTCACACTGGAGTCCCACACAGACCTGCCTCTGCATTCTACTCGGGGAGGGGAACAGCGCTCTCTCGAGACCGACTCGGTGGAGCAGACTGGGAGGACGCCCTGATTCCAGCCAGATGTCACCAGGCTTTTCCCCTAGAACACAGGGTAGGTCCCAGCTCAGGCCTCCTTCCTGCACATTTGGCAGGCATGTGCAGAGAGCAGGACCCACGGCTTCTGGAAGCTGGAGTCCTCCCGTGGGGGCCTCCCAGGGACAGAGGGTCTTCGAGCATGCATCTGTAGAAACCAGCTGTGCATCTGCATGTCTCCGTTTTCAGACGTCTTTATTGCGTGTCCACAGTGGCGTGCCTAGTCCTGGGCAAGACATTGTCCAGAAAGAATGGTAGAGGATATGCTTCTGGTCTCATGGAGTTTCCAAAATGACAGGAGAAATCAGACATGACTAGATGCCTGTCTTACTGCACGAACTAAACCACACTCCCTGTGCCCTCCTGGACAGCAGACGGTGAACAGCAAAGAGGGCTGTAGGCCATGAGGACTCAGAAAAGACAGGGAATTTCTAGGTGAGCTTTGAAGTTGGGTAAATAAACTAGGCAGATAGGGACTAGGAAAACAATAGCAGGAGCTTCGGGAATTGGCTGAACAGGGCTGGAGAGTGGGCTTCTGGGACGAAGTGGAGGAGGTTGATGTCTGCTCCCGTCATTTCCACACCCCCAATCCCCCAACCCCCAGCGCAGCTTGGTCTCCTCTGGAACGTACCCTGCCAGGGTATAAGCCGCAAAGGCCCCTTTGCATCCCGCCTCCCCTAGCCTCTGCTTCACTCCTTACTCCCCTCTAACTTTTGTCTCCCCCACCACTGCCATCATGATCACCCCTACTGAGGGCATTTTAAAGCAATATGTGAGGGGTTCTGTTCATCCTTGCTAGATCTTTTCAAGAGCAGAGATAAACACTCTCCCCATTGGCAGCCCGCCCCCATGGACCAGGGCTCTGGACCTAGTAGTAATCGTCGCCTTCTTCGCTCTCAGTCTCCTCCCCAGGAACCAGGTGCCAGGATGGCAGCTGGGGGATACCTGTGGTGTTCAGCTGGTCTGCAAACAGGTGGGCATAGGAAAGAGCAGGAATGGGCTGTCAGTGCCCTGTGTCCCAGTCCTGGGAAAGCCAGGCTTCCGTGTGCACCCACCTGCATCTACACACCTGGACACACCCGAGTGCCTGAATCCACCACCAGCCCCCCGAGTGCAGGGCTCCCCCGCACCTGGTGTGAGCACTGTCAGGCTGGCTGGGGCCTCAACTTGACCCAGGGCATTTCGGGCGAGGCAGCGGTAGGTGCCCTCGTCAGTGGGACGCACAGCTTGGATCTGCAGCCAGCTTGTCACCTCAAACCTCTGTGGTCCACCCCTAAACTGAAGCCAGAGCAGTTAGCAGGGTCCTTGAGGTGGGGGCCTCGGCTGCCCAGGGGAGGCTCTGTTCAGTGTTCCTACCTGGACAGAGATGTGGGGGTCATCCCCTGGCAGCTGGACATCCAAGCCGTCCTTCCTCCACTCGATGGAGGCCATGGGGTAGGCGAAGACTTCACAGCCAAAGATCACATCCTGCCCGGTCACATTCCAAATGTCATATGGGTGTGACAGGATCTGGGGCTCTGGAGGTGGAGATGGGAGGTCTGAGAACAGGATGGTACCCCAGCCCAGCAAGGCCCCATATGTGAACCCCTTGGGGTGTTTGTGGGAGAACACAATAGAACCTGAGGTCGATAGATTCAGCAACACAACACACACGTGTGTACATATGTGGACGCAGGAACACACGGCACCAATGTAGAGATGGAGAGTCACACGCAGACAGGATGCACAAACAGGACACAGGCCCTCCTCAGCCTGGCAGCCACCCTGTCCCTGATTGCTCCCCTGTCCCCACTGTACCCTTCAGGCCTCCATCCAGCTGCATGTGTAACTGACACTTTTCTCCCCTACCTCCCCCTTGGAACCAGGTCCAGTCCCCAAAGGCCCAAGAGCAGCCTTTCCCCCACTCCACCCTCTGGGGGTGTCCATGTGGCCAAGAAAATGAAACCTGGCAGACAGCCTGGAGGAGAAGGGAAAGTGTTGCGACCCCCGCTGGGTGTTTGTCTTCCCTGCAGCCCCAGCAAAGCCAGACTCTCAAAGGGGCTCAGGAAAGGAAGTTATTAAAGTTGCCAAAGAAAACCTGAGGCTTGAATGGCCCTGGGTCCCCTGGGATGGGAAGGGAGTGCTAGAAAACTCCTCCCTTGCCAGCCAGTGCCTGAGCGCCGAGAGAGGCCTGGAGGTGGGGAGGCGGCTTGCTCTAGGAATCCAAATGAAACCTGATTACAGCTTGCAAGAACCCATTCTCTGCCTAGGCTCCAGCGGTCTGGGACTCCCTTCCCTCTCAAGTTTGAGGCCAACTCTTGGCGAAGTGCCTGCTCCCTCAGAGGGCTGGCTGTTCCCCGCCAGCCTGGGGCTTTAATGCACCTCAGCTTGGAACCACATTTCAGGCAGCAGCCTCTGAAGACCAGCCGCGAGAGCGGGCTCTTCGAGGGTCTTGGGGCCTCCCTGGCCTCATTGTTTCCATTCTGCTGGCCAGAAACTGATGCCGTCGGGACTTGGGGACCAGTGCCGTGAAAAACCCCGAGTGCCGCGGGTAGGGGCCCAGACCCGTGCATACCCGATTCGCAAGGCCCTGGGTGCGCCACGGTGAGGTTGGCGTCGGGTCGAGCGAGGGCCGCCTCCTGTAGGCGGCAGACCTGTGCGTAGGTGCGGCCGTCGGAGCCGCAGAGAGGGCGCTGCGAGCGGCAGACACACAGCGGCTCCGGGACATCCCCGCGGCTCAAGTCGCCGCCTGTGTCCAAGCGGCACTCCAGCTGCTCACCGCAGCGCCCGTAGAAGTGGGCGCTGGGGTCCAGGTCGCAGAGCTGGCCCTCGAGGTTGGCGCATTCCCAACAGCAGCCGCAGGCGTCCTGCACCCGGCCGGCCAAGCAGCCCCGAGGCGCGGCGCACTCCTCTGGCCGGCAGGGAGCGCAGCCCTCGCCCTCCGCCAGCAGCCGCAGCCAGCCGCGCCGCAGGTAATCAGGGCCCGGGGACCGCCGCGCGCGGGTCAGGGGCGGCGTCTGCGCCGCCAGAAGCAGGAGCACGGGCAGCGCCCAGGCAGCTGAGGCCGGCGGTGGCATGGTTAGCTGGAAGCCTGCGAACTCGGCGAGCTCGTGGCACCCTGCCAGGGAGAGAAGCAGGTCAGGAGGTCAAAACCCGTTTTCTCTGTGCCAAACTCGACCTGGCACTGCCCCCTCCCCTGCTACAGCCAAGCAGACCCTCAACACGGAGGCAAAGCGACGCTCTAGGGGTCATCCGCTGGTGGCAGTTAGTTGGATTGTTCCTGGTGAGTTAGGGAGAGTTGGGAGGAAGGGGTGATAAAGCCTAAGTACACGCATGCACACGCATGCACACACACGCACACACCAGCAGTACCACCACCACCACACACCATCCAACTGATGCTTCCTGCGCTAGAGACATGAGAATGGATGGTTACAGGAGCAGTTGTTCAAAGGGGTGGGTAGGAAGTAGGATGATGCCCTGGGTCACAGGGTCCTCACCTAGTCTCAGGGGACTAAGCCCTTCCGAGTAGCCGAGACTTCAGTCCGGAAAAACAAGTATTGGAAGGAAAGCAGAGGTGAACAGTCGGCCGCCGGGCCTGCCGGCCACCCGCTGCTCCGGTTTGAGGAGCTCTGAGAGCCCACGGACTTGGACTCAGAAAGCAGCTCCCCCGCCCCTTCTCCCCGCCCCTCAACGTCGCACCTCCCTCCCTTCCCCTAGTTTTGAGGCTGCCAATTTTGTGCGGCCGCACGGGACCCTGCCGGGGCCACTTCCTTTTAGCCTGGGCCAAAGTCACAATAAGAGAAAAGGAGCTGTAACCAGACACTGACGCTGGAGAAGTGAGGGATGTGAGGACCAGAAAGGAGGGGGGCGGGACAGGATAGCTGCGTGAATGGAAGTCTCAACTTGCTGACTGGACAGCTAGGCCCTGTCCCACCTGAATGTACAGTCCCTGAAGCCGGCGACAGCAGCCGCACGGTGGGGAGCCGGTAGGAGCTCTGGCCCGGCAGGGTCAACCAACATGGTCCCCCCGAAGCCCATGGTCAGCTTCCCAGGGACGACTGCAGACGTGTCCATCAGCTTCCCCAAGCAGAGACTCGACTGTTACACCTCTCCCCACATCCGGCAGGTGCTTCAATCCTGGGGTTAGCCGGGTGATTAGACGTCCGAGTCGACTAGCGGCTGCCGGGAGAGGTAGGCGGGGCGCCTCCCCAGAGGGCGTCGCCCCGCATTGGGATTACGGGTTTCGGTAGTGAGGCTGGCAGGGCCGGAGACATTCGGTCTCGAGGCCGTCACCAGCGCCACCGTGGCACTTTCAGCTGGGAGCGAGGAGGAGAGCGTTTCTGGAGGCTCGCCGCCTTACTGGGGTCGGGGGGCTGCCAGACCCCGCCCCCGCCCCCCCGGCGGGTTAGAGCCGCGCCGCAGTCCGCAGAGGGGCCGGTGCTCGGTCTGGCTCGGCCCAATCGGACCGACCCCGCGCTCCTCGCCGAGCGGCCGGGACTGGACCACAGACCAGCCCCGAAGTGCAGGGCGGGGCCTCGGGCTCCGAACCGCGGGGTTCGGCTCCGCATGCGCACTGGAGCCCGGGGAGTTGAGCGCCCCGGTGGCTTCGGGGGCTCCGGACCCGCGCTCGGCCCAGCCGGTTCACGCAGGGGCTTCCTGGCCGCGTGCACCACGCTCCGGGCCAGAGACGACCTGGTGGAGGCCAACACGCCGGCACCCTGCCCTGTCCAACTCAAAGGAGGGACGGGGAGCGAGCTTCACGCGAGTTCTCGCAACACTCGCGAGAATCAGAACAGGAAATCTAGGCATTCCGAGCAGGAAAAACCCGCGGGTTTTAAACCGGAAAGAGAGTGGGCGGAGCCAGCTGTGACTGATGTGGTCGGTGATCCCTGGTCCTTGTCCCGGGGGCAATTGAAAGTGTCGACCTGGAGAAGAAGTGAACTAAAAGAAAAGTGCAGGAAGCCCTGGTGGGTGGGGGGAGAATTTGAAGTCGCGGAGCGGACGCAGGGAGCCACCCAAGGAGAGGTCCCTGCTGTGATTTATAAAATACCTTGAGGCCAGAGATCGGGTGGCTTATAGCGCGGAAGCAGCCCGGGATCTCTTAATGAATTGTTGCCTGCTTCTGAGGCTCGGCGCCACTATTTAAACAGGCTCCACAGACCTAGAAACTCTTGAATTACCCCACTTTACTGTAGCCGGTTGTTTACCTTCAGTCTTTGCTACGCTTAAGCGTCTGGTATTAAGAATCGTGCCTAACTCACCATTGTATCTTTTGAACTTAGCCCCGCGCCTGGCAGCACAGTAAATTCTCGGTAAATATTTGTGGATTAAATGTGAAAGATTTAACTGAATGTGAAAGTCAAGTTTAACCTGGATTTTCCATGTCAGTTGATGGAGACCGAATAGACGGGGAATGAGCGCCCTCTGGTGGGCTTGCGGTTGTTTACGAAACAACCGCACACAGTCAACACTAAAGATGTTGATACTTTTCCAAATTCTCATCATCTGACACTTGAACCGTGAAGGCTCCAAAACATTCAGTAACATCTATTTGCATCATAAAGAGTAGATAAATAGCACAATAATTCTGCATAATCATACTTTGGAATGCTCATTTAATTTGACTAAGTCTTACAAAACTGTTGGGCCACAGGAAAAGAATTCTCTAATCAAGATGGCTTGAGTACTGTCAGGGGAGAAGTCAGCTAGGAGTATACTTTATGACTACATGAAAGACACCAGAGTCACAGGAAGAAGGTGAAGTTAAATTTTCTTGAAGAACAGATGGTCTTACCTCCACCGTCCCACCTTTTCCTGTAGATGCTTGTGCTGAAGCGGTGAGGTACAGATGTAGTTTATTTCCCACTGTGAGTCGTAGCCTGGCGTTCCTAGATTATCAGACCCTTGCATCCACCGACCCAGGAAATAATTGTGAAATATAATGACAGTAAAATGGATCCTATACAAATGAACAATATGAGATGAAATAAGGAATGAGTCAGAGAGCAACTCAGTCAGAAGTTACTAGGAGGACCCACAGATTTTAAGCTGTCACTTCAGGAGCCCTGTTTTGATATAATGGGTAGAAATAGTGGGGTTGCAACTTTAAGGAAGAAATAAGAGTTAAACAACTGGTCCAAATTGACCCACTAGACGGATACTGAGGAATTATATACTTCCTGTAAACTGTAGAATCAACTCAAAAAAGGCTTGATATAGATAATTAAGATGGAATACCTTGTTCCAATCTACTGTGACAAGCAGATGGTCAAAGTGAAAACCACGTGGAGGTGCACCCTGGCCCTGGGGTCTTAGTAGTTAAATCTGTGGCCTCTGGCTGGCGCAGTTCACATACATTCCAAGAGTCAGAGTTAGTGGCCTGGGCCCATGGAAGGACAACCAAGATGAACAACTAAATGAGGTAAATATTTCTTCCTCTCTTTTCTTGCCTGTCTGCCTACTCACCTTCATTCCTGCCTGCACCTTTAAAAAACGTGGAGAAAAAGTAGAAGCATATGAATACTGTGTAAATATTTATCACATATGCTATCAATAAATATCCTAACAAAATTTGCAATGAGGTAAGTGGTTGAGTGTAATACTCACTATTCCATTTTTTTAACTATGTTTCATAATAAGAGTATTTTTATAGATAAATTAGGGTGAGATATTGAAAGTTGGTACAGCCAAGTAGGAAGATTAGCACTGCAATTCAGCTACAAATAATGTTACCAAATGAAAACTGGAATGTCCAGGCATTAAGGCAAGTGAATGAGCTTTGAGATATGGGGAAGGAAATCAGGCGAAAATTTCCTTAGTTTAGTTTTCTTCTACCCTGGGAGTCAACTCCTCCTTTCACCCCCAGTTTCTTGTCCACTTTTGAGAAGGAAACTGTAGCTCCAGTCAGCCTCATGATTTGGCCACATTTTGTGTCAATAAACTTCAATTTAGACTCTTTCTACATGTCTTATTTGCTGCATGTTTTTAATTCTTTTATTTTTCATTTTTAAGTATAACAAACAGAAAGCAACACAAAATAGCTAGTTCCATTAATTACTGCAAACTGAATATACATATGGCCATCACCTCAGTAAAGAAATAGAACATGACTAGCACCCACAGGAGCCCCTCATGCTCCCTCTCAATTATTAATCCTTATTGCCCCCAGATAACCACCTCTAACTGTATGATTTTTATATTAATCAGAATTTTTATATAAATCTGATTTATGTATATAACTTGATAGAAAAGTTCTGATTTTTATGTACATCAGGATACACCTAGGAGTGGAACTGGTGCTTTATGTGATATGAATTCACTCAACATGAATAGATATTACAAACCATTTTTCCAAAGTGACTATAAGAGTTCCTTTGTGCCACATTTTTGTCAACACTTGGTATTGTCAGTCTTTTTTAAATCAAAGAAGATTGCATTCTAACATTATGGAAGTTCAAGGTGTACATCATCAAAAGTTGATAGCTGTATATAAAAAATTAAGTATACAAACAGGAAGTTCTAGACAAAATAAACCCAAACACATCTGCATGATGATACGTACTGCGATTAAAATGACAAAAATTAGAGAATCTGTTGCTTTTTTAAAAAAGGAAAGGTGCAGGCAGAAATGAAGGCGAGTAGGTGAGTAGGCAGGAAGCAGATAAAGAAGTTTTGTTTGTTTTTAATCTTAGGTGTACTTCTTGGTAGCTCCCCTACCCCAGGACTTGAACCCAGATCCTTGGGATGTGTGTGGACTGCGCTCAGCCAGAAGTGGCTGACCTAACTAACTGCTACTCCATCAGGGCGCACCTAGAGAGGAAATCTTAAAAACAGAGAAAAATGAGTCACATACCTTGCAAGGCTGGTTTAGTGGCGATAAATTCTTTTAACTTTTGTTTGTCTATAAATAGTCCAGTAGTCCAATTCTCTTCTTCACCGTATAATGGACTCTTTTACCCAACTTGTTTCCCTCCTTTTTTCCTTCTGGTAATCACTAATTTCTTTCTATAGACTAACGGTCTATTTTTATTTGACTTAGCTCATTTGTTTGGTTTCTCTATATACCACATATCAGTGAAATTATATGATGTTTACCTTTCTCCTGGCTTACTTTCACTAAGCATAATTCCCTCTAGTTTCATATTGTTGCAAATGGTAAGATTTCATCTTTTTTAAAAAATAACTAATTAGTTATTTTGTATTAGTTGTTGTGTATAATGTCACATCCTTGTTATCTTCTCATCTGTCAATGGACAATTAAGTTCTTCCAGCTCTTGGCTATTGTATATGATGCTGCAAATAGACGTGGCATGTATATAGATAGATATAGATAGATCTTAAAATTAGTATTTGTGTGTTTTTCAGTAAGTAAATGGGGTAATGGAATTGTATGGAATTTCTGTTTTCAGTGTTTGAGGCATCTCCATACTGCTTCCATCAAGGTTGCACCGATTTACACTCCCAGAAACAGTGCACACATTTTCCTTTTTCTCCACATCCTCGTCAATACCATGTAAAGCTCAAGACCCATGTTCATGACCCGGGGCTGGGGCCAATACCTAAAGTAAATAAACAAATTTGTTCTTCCTCCTGTCTCTTCTTTCCCTCTCTTAAAACAACAAAACGAAACTGCTCAGTTACCTGTGCCGTGTTTACAGGCTCTGATGCCTCCCGCTGCCCTGGTAGCTGAAAGGACATAACTGCCAGCTATCCCACCACTCACTGCAAGCTCCATTGATGGAGGAGGATTGGGGAGTTTAGCCTTATTCCAGTATGGCTTCCACCAGTGCCATAGCACCGCACAGACAGAAGAGGGTCTGGGGCAGCTGCCCAGCTGTCTCTGTTCTCTAGGAGGTTAGCTCTCCTCACTTCTCACTGAAGTTTGCGGCTCACTGGTGAAAATCCTTCAGCTGGATGAAGCACACTTCATCGTCAGGTTCCCCTGCTCTCTGTCCTGCATTCTCTTCTCTCTGTTCTACACGCTCTGCTCCCCAGAGTCCTATCTGTTCTCCAAAGGAAAACCCCTCTGTTTTCCACACCAGAATGTACACCCTTTCCTTCCCAGGTGGAGTGAGTCCTTCGCTCACTAGGAAGAGGCTCACTGGTGTCCCCTCTGAACCTGGTTTACAGTGCCTGGGTGGCAGTCATGGGTCAACCATGTCTCAGCTTGGCCAATGTCTTCTATCACTTTTCCTTGTGGAGACTTCACTCTCAATCCTCAATTCTTTTTCCAAGGCCATAGCTTGTATCCAGATGTGATTTCGTTGTGTCTGTGAGGCAGAGGCAAGCTTAGGTTTTGCTAGTCCAGTGTCTTGCGTGGAGTCCTGTCAGGCTTTTTAATGTTAGCCATTAAGTTGTAATGTTAGAGCCTAGTATTTGAATATGGCAAGTTCTACAAGGATTTTCTCTCCTGGACTTTCTTTTAAATCCTTTAACTTTGAAATAATTTTAGAAGCAGCAAGAACAGCACAGAAACTTTCCATGTGCCCTGCATCCACCCTACCCCAATGAGAGTATTTTACGTAACCACAGTAGATTTGCCCAAACCAGGACATTGACATTGCTGTAATACTGTACAATACGGGCCTATTCATGTCTTGGTGAGTTTTTACATATGTGTGTGTTTAAAATAGAAATTTTTATCATAGGTGTAGGTTTGTATGAACATGAAATGAGTAAATGGGCCTGCTGAAGTGAGGTTAAAGCTCCTACCAAGAGAAAAATTAGTAGAATTACAATACTAGACAAAATGTCTACCTACTGGGGCAGGTGTGGGGAAGGGGAGGGTCCCAGGGTCACTGGCTGAAGCCCACATTACATGACGGCATGCTCACAAGGAAATATTTGGTGATGACAAGTGATATTCTCCAAAGCAGCAGGTTTTTCATCCCTACTTTATATCCACTTTCTGTAGGTAAAGCCCATGAAAATCTTTCTGCCGATACCCTACAGTGATCCCGTATTCCTTCCACCTTGATTTTAGATAATGTCCAGATGATTCCCAAATATCTATCTCTGGCCCAGACCTCTTTCCTGAATGTCACATTGATACAGTGGCCGCCACATCCCCCTCAGTGTCTGCAGGGTCCACATCCTTGGGTTCAACCAACCTTGAATTGAAAATATGTCCGCTGTGGTTCTGTCTATGACAGCTGTGTCTGAACTTCCCACGTATGGACTTTATTCCTGTCATTATTCCCTAAAAATGCAGTAAACAACCAGATCACATTTATATTACATCAGATATTGTACATAATATAGAGATGATTTAAAGCATTTGGGAAGATATACTTAGGGAAACATGAAATACTACACTTTTTTATATGGGTGACTTATGGAGCATCCTCAGATTTTGGTATCCAAAGGGGTCCTGGAATCAATCCCCTGGGGATACTAAAGGATGACTGTCTTCCAAACCGATGAATTCCCTTCTGATAGTGTCCTCCCAACAGCAAGGGAAGAAGGCCATAGGCAGCTCCAGCCTAACTTACAGCTACCAGAAAAAAGTGTTACTATATCAAATCTTAGGGAAATTTTTTGTTGATTCTGCTCAAGTGATATGTTTAACAGGTATTACTCACAAGGCTAAAACCTGGCCAGCTTGGACCTTAAGCCTTCGCCTGCAGCAGATGCAGTCCATGTCTCACCCATTTATCTTTGGTCAAACCAAAGGAATGCAGACAGCTCCTGTACAGTCTCCTGGGTCTCTGCTGAGGAGGTCCTCTGACCCTAGAGTGAGCTCAGCTGGCGGGACAAGCCAGAAAGGCCAGAGTTACCTCAGTTGTAAGTTGTGTCACCGAGGGCCAGTATTTGGAGGATAAACACCCCTCCTCCTTTCCTTTCAGTGGGTAGGCGGTTCTGACATGTATTCTCTTCAATCTACAGATGGGCTGCAGGGGGCCTAAGTCCCAGTTACCTTCAGGGGTGCCCACTCATTAACACAGCCTTTCTTTGCTTCTCCTCCCTTTCCTCACCTCTTCTCACTGTGTTTTCTGGGATAACCCCTCACATAAACTGCTTTTACCCAATCCTTGTCTCAGGACCTGCTTTCTAGGGAACCAAAACCAAGATAACCCCTATAAAGAGAGGTCTTCTGTCTGACAGCCCCTTGAGACAATATGGGCCAGAGAAAGAGCTTTGACCTCCAAACATTTCTTTATGACAGTATCCTTCTGCGTATCTCACTTTCAACCTTTGTTCTTAAGACATACAGAGTTGGGGAACACCCTCATGGAGTAGCAGTTAGGTCAGCTGCCTCTGGAGGAGTGCAGTCCATGTACTTTTCAAGGACCTGTATTTGCATCCTGGGTCTGGGAGAAAAAACCAGTGTGAACAACTAAATAAAATTAAAATAAGATAAAATGTTCCTTCTTCCTCTCTCTTCCTGCTGGCCTGCTAACTTACCTTCATTCCTGCCTATGCATTTCCTTTAAAAAAAAAAAAAAAAGGCAACGGAGTTTAGGATTGTGGCTACTGTGGGCAGTTGAGTAACAGGGTAACATCCAAGATTCCCTCAACTGGCAGTTTTGGTGAAATCAAGGTAAATGTATGCTCAGAATCCCAAGAAAGAAATGGTGAGATGGTGAGATTCTTTCTTAAGGGCTGATGGAAAACAAAGAGGACTATTAGCCAAGAATTTTCTTTTTTTTTAGGGAAAGGCACAGGCAGGAATAAAGGCGTGCAGACAGGCAGGAAGAGAGAGGAGGAAGATTTTTATTTTATTTAGTTGTTGATTTTGGTGGTTCCTTCCCACCTCCTCCGCCGGTCCCAGGATGTGACCCCAGAACCTTGGGATGTATGTGGAGTATGCCGGCCAGTGGCAGCGGACTTAACCACTAAACCACCAGGACACACCACTACTTGACTTTTAGGCATTCAACTACATAAAGAACGCTCAGCCCCAGAAGAGCATCCATATATGGTAAGTATGATGCTGAGCAAAGAACTGTCTCTGTTTGGTGTGGGCAACTCAGAATGAACAAACAGGTTAGAAAGCACATGGACTGGAAAGAAAAGGCTTGAGGCTCACCAAGCACCTCTGAACATGTCCAAAAGTCCATTCAATGTGCTCAGCTGCACATCAGTCCAAGTATCTTCGTACATTTTCTACCATTTGCCCCCAAGGGCCAGGTACAGGAAGAGAGGCACCAAAAGGTTCCCATCAGGAGAACTATGCCCAGCAAATCTGTTGGCTCTGTCCCCTGACAGAGACTCAAATGGGGCTGGGGTGGTGGTGAGTAGAATCACGTGAAGTCGAGCTCAAGAACTGTGGAGAGCTGTAACCGTTTAAATGAAGCACTGAGACTCCGAGCTCCTGGGGCTTGACTTGGTGCTGTACCTCCCTCTACAGCATTTTACACACTTTCGGATTCACCACAAGAGAGAAGGCAGCCCAGGTCTTGGGCTTTCGAAAGCCCTGTCACCATTTGCAAAGCGAGCAACAGCTGCAGGGGAGGACTGCCATAGAGATCCCCCCAGTCCGGGAAGAACCTCCTAGAAGTCCTTATTTTAACTTACAGTCCAGGTTCTAGATCACTTTGCCAGCAGCTGGCCCCATGGAACCTCAGTTTCTGCTGAGAAACAAAGGTGAATTCAGCCTTCAGACATGTTGTCTTTGGCAAATGTTTTTAAGGTTTTACATAGTTGCCAACATTTTAATTGGGAGAATCTTTCTATAAAATCAAAAATCTGGGGGCCAGAGTCGCCAGGCTAGGCTGTTTAGTAAGGCCTTGGAGAGACTCCCCAAGCTGTTGCTAGTGCTGAGAGAGGGAGGTGAGAGGTAGGAAAAACCAGAACAGTATCTAAGCTGCTGGGGCTGCCAGGTACTTTTTAACAGAAAAAAAGAAAAGAGAACCCAGGAAATCTGGTTCTCCCAGCAACCACTGAAGAAGTGCTGGCTGCTTGGTTAGACAGGGCTGGCCCTGTCCAGCTTGCCAGGGTCCCAACCAGCCCCACTTCCCTCACTTAAGATTCCTGTCGCTCCTGTAGCCTTTGAATTTATATCCTTGAGCTACAGGGTCCTTTGGCTCTAACATGCAGTGACAATGGTCACCACTCATCCAATGGTTGCAGAGTGCCAGGCACTGTGACAAGTAATTTACATACATTTGCTTGTTTCAGATTGAACAGGCCTTATCAGGTAGGACAATGGCTGTTTGTTTGTTTTAATGAGAAAATTGAGATTCGACCTGTAGGTAAGTTTGCTAGTGGTCTCTCTGACCAATAAGCACTGGAGCCATCTGGGATGGCCTGGGTCCAAGGTATGATTCTAAGCATCACTCTCTGCTGACCCTATCACTCTGTCATTGTCAGCCTAACTTCCATGCAGGTGGAGCCAGGACTGCAGCTGGTGAAAACGTTTAAACATCCTGTATTCCGGAGCCAAGTTGCAGAGCTGCTGGTGAGTGTGTGCCCAGAGGCAGACTGGGAGGTGGGGTGGTGGTGGGGAGCTGGAGGAGTTGGTCACAGCACCGTTGGGCACCGGAGGGCAAAGGGCTCCAGCGTTGGCATCCAGAGATGGCTGAGCTGGGGGCAAGCGGTGCGGGGGGGGGGGGGG
>RJWH01007809.1:0-36445 GCA_004363575.1 Solenodon paradoxus | reverse complement strand
GGCTTGGCTGTTCCCCTCCCACCCCCGCCCCAGGTCTCACCCACACCCTTGAGTTTTACGTGGTCCACACCGCAGCCACCCGCTTAGCGCCTGAGCTCCCAGGGCCCTGTGGCCCTGTGAGTCTGTAGTCAGGCAGGGAGATTAACAAAATAGCTAGTAATAAACTGACCGATTAGAACAATGTACTGTAATAAAACTTACGTGAATGCGGTCTCTCTCAAAAGGTCTATTTTTCTTTCCGAGAGCGGGTGTTGGGCAAAATGTTTGCTGAAGCTCTTCCTGGACAGAGGAGTTCCTCACCTCAGCAGCACCCCTAGGCGGCTGGTGCTTAGAGTCTGGGCACGGGGCTCCGAAGGGCCTGCGTCTGGACCGAGCCCCAGGTTGCGTCCTCTGAGTTCCCCCATCTAGATGGTGGGGACAGCGGCAGAGACAGTGCTCTTTCCCACAGAACCAGCCGCACCCCGGTTCTGAGCAGTTAAGTCTGTGACTCTGGACGGTGCAGCCCAGAACGGCGAGAAGCAACCAAGATGAACGAGCAAATAAAATAAAATGCTTTTTCCTCCTCTCTCCTCCTGCCTGCCTGCTCGCCTGCATTGCTACTGGCACTTCTCCATTAAAAAGAAATTGTAAAAAGCTGGTTCATTAATAAAGGGCGTTTAGTTTAGTGCCAACTGACCTGCCTTGTTTTAGTATTCGAGTGGATCCATTTGCCCTTTAGTTACAAAATGATGTCATGTCCACCTTCCGTCAGAGACCTGCGATGTCGTCCGTGAGTTCCAGTCCTGACTGTTTCCTCATCTGTGGAGCAGCACAAGGATGATCCCCACCGCACGAGCTCGTTCTCAGGTTGCGTCCGGTCCCGAAAAGGGCTTCAAACCAGGCCCTGCTCCGTAGTGACAGAAAGTGTCAGAGACGGCTCTGACTTAGGATGACTGACGACTCGATTTACAGTCTCGGCGTCGAGGGTGGTGGGAGAGGTGCAGGCGCTTTGCAGAAACCGTACTCAGCTTGTGGAGCTGGGTCTTTTCCTGGGCTGGTGAGCACACCTCCCCACCCACCATCACCTTATTTTTTTAAAGGAGAGGCGTGGGCAGGAGTGAAGGCGAGCAGGCAGGCAGGCAGGGAGACAGGAGGAGGAAGCATGTATTTTATTGAGTGTTTGTCCTGGTTGTTCCCTGGTCCCAGGAGGCGAACCCGGGTCCTTGGAAAGGACATGGACGGCGCTCAGCCTCCACCAGGGGGCGCCCGCCGTTCACATGACTCTGCTTCCAGGTCCTCCAGGGTCCGTTGTCGCTGGCCATGGATGTGGAAACCCCTCCGCCCTCTGGTCTTCCCTTGAGGGACCTTCTTCAGGAGATCACAGGTCAACACGAGGTCTCCAGGGGGCTTTGCATAAGGATGTGGCCCAATTCTCAGCTGATGGAGGCGTCCCAAGCACGTTGCAGGTCGGGTGGCCACGCTCCGCCGTCCCTGCGTGCCGTCCATGCGTGTTGCCCTGGGGACAAAGGACCATGGCTTTACCGGGCTGAGTATTAACTGGGGCTTCTTGTCTCACGGGCTGTAGCGCCCCGCCCCCGTGGGCACCCCCTCTGCCTGCTGGGGAAGCCGGCTTCGCCTCACAGCCCACTCTGAGTGTGACCCCCGCTGGGACCATGCCGTTCCCCCCATCAGCCCAGGACTTCGGCTGCAGCAGCCAGGAGCCCACCCCGGCGTCCAGCGCCGCGCCCTCCTACCAGGTACCCAGCACCGGCCTTCCCGTCCTCGCCCGTCCCTGCTCCTCGAGGTGACAGGGCCGCCCTTCTAGTCTGCCGATGCCCCCTCCGCCAGCCCTCGTTCCGACAGCACACTGGCTCTCAGGTTTGACGCCAATGTGTGGGCGCCATCCATCGGACAGTCACTGCGTCCCGGCAGCCGGAGCAGGTGCTCGGGCACGTGGTCCCGTGCGGGTCCCTGAGCGACTCTCCCTGCCCTCTGTCTCCCGGGACCCGGGACACCCCCTCGCAGGACCGTCGCCGCTGCGGACCACTGCCGTCTGCCTGCAGCTCCACGAAGGCGCCGGGCTGCCCTCCTCTGCCGGGCCCGGCTCTCCAGCCAGGTGGGTCCCCACAAGCTCACAGGGTGGGGCGGGGGCCCATCAGTCTGTGTGGAACCTTCTGGATTCTGAGGCGATTAGGGTACACATTCTGAGAAACGCTCCGTTGGCAATTAGGCGGTTGGCTGGGTGTCGCCAAGTTCGCCACACAGCCCGGGACAGTGGGCTCCTGCACCCCGACCCGGGCTGTGTCGGGGAGGCCCGCTGTCTGTGGGCATCACTGAACGACAGAATGTTCAGTGACGTGCGGTCGGTGACTCTCAGGACTGTCCTCTCGAATGTTCCCCGGGGTTCTCCCTGAAGCTTAGGCCTGGATCAGAGGGAGGGGGTTGCTTTCCCAGGGCAGACAGTGAGCTGCGAGGGCTTGGATTTTAGACCCAGCCCCGCCTTCCAGGGCCCTTCACAAGGGGGCCTTCAGGCAGCTGGAGGGATGGTGTCCCAGGGCTGTGGCTCCCAGCAGCCCCTCTCCAGTAAGCCGCCTCTGCTGGCCTGCCGTTGTCTGCTGGCCGTGAAACCCACGCCCTCTGAGCCCACCCTCCCATTTCTCTCCTTTTCCACCTTCTAGGACCAGGCTGCGTGACTTACTGCCTCCCCCCGCTGCCCCCACAGATGCCGCCCCCGCCGCCCCCCTCACTTGCAGATTCGTCCCTGTGGGCTGGCCCCAGTGTCCCCCTGAAGATACCCGCACCCAGCAAGCTGCGGAAGCCCAAGGGGGTCCCTAGGCAGCCCCAGTTCCTCTACTGTGAAGTCTGCAAGATCAGCTGCGCAGGGTCCCAGGTCAGCCCCCCACCCCTGGGCTGCCCCCGGGCTGGAAGAGGCCTCCCCGAAGGGGGGGGGAGGGGAGAGGGCGGGGCCAGTGTCAGGATGGCCTTCGGATTGTCCAACAGACGTAGGGAGGGAAGAGGGGAGGGGTGGGACGGAAGAGGGGAGGGGTGGGAAGGAAGGGGCAAGGGAGCCTTGGCGCTGAGCTTGGCTGCAGCAGTGTGGCCTTCATTCGGACTTCTCTCGATTGGGAGACGGGGCAGCTGGCAGTGTCCTCTTCCCCAGGCAGCGCGAGGGGACAGCTGGCAGCCCTGAGCTGCTGGGTGCCAGACTTCCCCGCAGGAGTGCATGCTGAGGCCACCGTGACTCAGTTTCTGATTTTGAAGCGCCGGCCTCCCCACCAATGAAGGGCTGTGACCCCTTGAGGATGCTTTTGTAAGAAACATTTTTAGGAAAAAAGAAAGAAACTTGTATCTCAGCCCCAGCCCCCCTTTTTCTTTTAAAGGACAGGTGCAGCAGCAGTGAAGATGAGCAGGCAGGCAGGGAGGAGGAAGCATCTTTATTTTATTTTGTTATTCACGCTGCTTGCTCAGCAGCCTCAGGTCTCGAACCCAGAACCCTAGGAAGCAGCTGGGACCGTTCCCAGGGCTACTACGTGGCTAGGCCGCCAGGGGGCGCCCCCAGCCCCAGCGCTGTGCGCAGACAGGGCTTAATAAAGGGCCCTCAACGCTCCCAGAGTTTCTGAGGACCGAGGGTAGCCTGTGTGCCCGCCTTGGGCGTGAGCACGGACCCAGGCCACCCCGCCCTCGGCCTGCAGGCCTACCGCGAGCACCTGGACGGGCAGAAGCACCGAAAGAAAGAGGAGGCGCACGAGGCGGCTGTGCAGCCGCACGGCAGCCCAAGCGGGGTGAGAGCCCAGCTTCGCTGCAGCCTGTGCGCCGTGTCCTGCACCGGGCCCGACGCCTACGCCGCCCACCTCCGCGGGGCCAAGCACCAGAAGGTAGGCGATGTTTTCCTGGGGAGAACGAGACGGTAACTGCTTCAGACCCCTCAGTCCCGGGGCCTCAACACCGCCAGGGCGGACAGTCCCCACGGGCCTTGCCTGCCTGCCTGCCCAGCCGGTCCTGGTGGCTCGGGCTCCGGGCCTGGCCTCGGCTCCACGTGGTCCGCCCAGCAGCGTCTCAGCCGCCTGAGCCTCCAGGGCGCACTGCCGCTCTTAGACACTTTTAAAGGGTTATAAAAGAGACCGGAGGAGCTGCCCTAGAAACCGTATGTGACCCCAGAGGTGGAAATTCTTTACTCTCTAGCTCGTCCCTGAGAGGTGCTGTGTGTCTTGGGTAAGTTCTCAGACAGCCCTGAGCCTCCCTTTTCTCATTCCTAAATTGGAATTTAATTGCATTCTTGTTTACCCCTCATCTCTGACCCCGCTGTCCAGTGAGGTCTGAGGGCTGAACGAGCCCGTGCCTTGTGCGCTGGTGCGTCCGATGATTAACAGTGAGTCATTCCGTTGACTAGGTCGGCCCGCAAGTTGCACCTCCACTGGCTCTGGAGGCGCCACGAGATGATCATCCCCTTTCCAGATGGAAAAAATGAGGCATTAGACTTCCATTCCCTGACTGGTCAGATAGAGGCCCCAGCTGCACACCCCTGAACCCTCTTCCCCCTGACACCCTCAGAGGGACAACTGGCCAGGAGGGGAAGAGGGCTGTGTGTCCTCCTTCCTCAGGAACCAGATTCCCCTCCCAGGAGGGACACCCATCCAGGCCGCAGGACTAAAGCCAGATAAGGGATCCGACCCCAGAGCAAAGCCTCCTCAGCTTAGCTGCGTTCAGGTTGGTACAAACGCCTGTGGACCAAGCGAGCGCCAATGTTCTCCACCAAGTGGGGCCCTGCTCTGGGAAATTCCTCAGTCCTTACGTAGTGTAGACTGGCTTTTTCGTTTGTTTTTAAAGGAAAGTTTCAGGCGGCAGGCAGGGAGAAGAGGAAGAAGCGCCTTTATTTTTATTTAGTTGTCCCCACTGGTTGTTCCCACCCCCACCCCCACCCCAGACCCCGGACTTGAACCCCAGGGGTGTGGTCTGCGTTCCTTCGCAGGCACTTGACCCAACCTCTGCGCCACCAGGGGCGCCTGGGAAAATCTCTGTACCAACCACATGTTGCTGGGACGTGCTGTCGACAGAATTTGATTTATTTTGCATGTTTAAAATTACTGGTAATGTCTGCATTTGGAATATTCGTGACCATTTGAACAACAGTTTTCCCGTGGCCCTAAAAACACCTGCATGCTGCCACTTGAGGGGGAGCTCAGGGCCCCGCACTGGAGAGAAAGTAGGGGGACCCCGCCTCCCTCCCGCGCTGCCCTCTCTTCATGTGAAAAGCATGAAATATTCTCCACTGTTGGTCTATAAGGGAAAACCCATGTCCGGGGTGGGTGTGCGTGTGTGTGTGTGGGTATGTGCGTGGGTGTGCGTGTGTGTTGTAGACAAGGGGAGGCGAACCCAGAGTGTCATCTGCTTTGAGTACCACATAGCTACCAGGCAAGAGGGCCAGGAAGACTCTTGTCCTGTGACCCCAGCGCTCTGCTTTCCCCCGCCCGCTGGCTCAACCTGCCTCTGGGCCTTTGCATGTGCTGGGGGAGCCACGGCCTCCTGCAGGGCAGTGGCCCACTGAGTTGAACTGCCTGAGGCCCTGTCTCCTGCCACTCATCAAGGGCATCCTTCCCCAGTCCTCCTGGGACAGACTTACCAAGGTCCAAGCGAAACCCCAAGCCCCACAGAGGAATGAGCCGCTGGGATGTGGCAGAGGGTAGGGAGCCGGTGGAGAAACGGGGAAGGGGACACACTGGCCGGGCAGTGTCAGGGATGCAGCTGGAGAGCCGGGGCCAGTGGGGCTGGGCTTCAGGCGTCACCACTGCCAGGCCGGGCGGGTGTTGGGGAAGGTCTGAGTCGTGAGCTGAGACATCCCCAGGGCCTGCACCAGAGGCTGGGACAGCCTTCTCCTTTGGCTCTGTCTGCAGCAGTCTTCCACCCAGGGCAGGCCGAGGAGGGGCCAGCGTGCCGGACAGCCTGTGTCCGTGGTGTGGGCACCTCCAGATGTGGCCCCCAGTCGCATCCACGTGCCTGCTGTGTCCCTGGAGGTGGCTGGGAGGCAGAGAGGGTGACCCCCACCCTCCATCCAGATGCGTGCATGACACTGGTGCTCCCATGATGACAATGTTCCTCAGCACGTGTCCCATGGTCAAGTGACACGCGACTAAGATGCATGTGGCATGACTCAGGGCAGGAGGCAGGAGACCGTTTGCAGGGGCCTGGACAGCCCCATATCTCCTGCCCACAGGCTGCCAGCCCCTCACTGTGCCCCCCACTCCCCTGTCCCCGTGGGGCCTGGTGGGGCCCTGACGGCCTGGGTCTGTTTCAGGTCTTCAAGCTACAAACCAGACTGGGGAAGCCCCTTCCCACCATCGAGCCGGCACCGGGGGTCTCCTGCTCGGCGCAGCCCGCAGCCCCCGCCAGCCCTGCTGTGTGCGCCCCGGGCAGGCCCGCGCTGGCCATGGGAGCGGCGGCCTCCAAGCCCAGGCGCGTGGGTACGTGTCCATGCCACCCAGCCGCCATGCGGGACTCCCCGCCCGGGCGGAGCACCGTCCAGTGTCCTGTGTGCAGCCTGAGGGAGCCTCCTCAAGGTGGTCTCTCTGCCCTGGGGCTCACACCCTCTGAAGCTTGGATTCCAGGCCTTTCCAGAACTATCTCTTCCCTGGGGAGCTCGGGGCAGAGCAGGTGCTGGTCATTCGGGAGCCCTGCCCTGGGCCCGGAGGTCCCCTGGCCCCGCCACTTCCCTCGTGTGGGAAGACGCCCCAGACCCGGGTGCTGGTCGTGAGCCCCGGGGCTCTGACCAGCTATGTGGCTCCTCCCACCCCCGCCTCGGGCCTTGCTTCCCTCCTGGGGGAACACATTGACTGTGACCCCGGGAGTGACGGTGGGCCTCCCGCCGTGGTCGGATTGCCTGTCACGCCCTCGCCCACGGACTTTTTCTGGTCATTGCCCGATTTGTCCCCTGCGACCCTTTAGAATAGATTCGTCACTCGTCCCCCCACTTTGCAGGTGGAAGACTGAGGAGCAGGGCCAGCCCTGGGCCACCCGTACGTGGCAGGGCGGGTTGCCAACCTAGGTCTCCGCGCTCCACCGCCTGGCTTCGGGCAGGAGGGGAAGGGCGCCCGCTTGATTTTGGCCTTGGGCCCCGTGCTGCGTGGCCCTCGTTCCGTCCATGGTGACCCACGGTCTCAGGGCTCAGCAGATCCTCCAGGAGGTGCCCGCCCGGCGGGTAACGGACAGCAGGGGGTGCAGGCTTGCTAAGCTCACAGGGCGGAGCCAGACGTGGCCGCGGCCTCCCACCGGGGGAGTCTACAGGAACGCGGTTCCTCCTTCCAGAGCCTCCTGAGACCCAGGCAGCAGCCAGCAGAGCCCCCAGGTCCGCACCCCGGGGGCCTGGAGAACCGGCCCCCCGAGGGGGCACTGCAGGAGCTTCCGGGACGCGCTGTGACTGGCAGCCAGTGGGTCCGGACTACGTGGAAGAGGTAACGGCCGTGGGCGCTCGCAGGCCCGTCCCGGACAGGCCGCAGTGCACCAGCGTCCTGGAGCTCCCTGCAAGGTGCAGGCCCCCGAAGGGAGCCTGACGGGCCGGGCGCTCCTGCCTGGCTGCCCCTTTCCCGGTGACGGGAGGTGGAAGGAGGGGTCTGGGCCCCCGAAAGTGTGGCATTCCCCTCCAGCCCCTGCACAGCCCTCAGGGGTCTCGGGACCCACTGAAGCCAGGGTGGGTGTGCCCCGCCTCTTCAGCCATGAGCACCACTGCCCCAGCACGTGGCTGAGAGGCAGCAGCATTAACATGTCTGCGTTCAACTAAGTCAGCTCTTTTGCTGGGCCCTGCAGTGCAGCTGGCAGATGGGGTCCTGCCGTGAGAGCCTCTGCGCTTAATAATTGAGTAGTTAGGCGGCGCACGTGTCCTTGAACATGAGACGCAGGGATGGAAAAAGGGGGCGGGGTTATGCGCTGGCGACTAAGGGGAGGGGAGGAGGCAGAGCAATCTGAGCAGGAGCAGAGCCCCCAGGCCAGCAACACGTAAGTTGCTGTGTGATGCCTGTTGGTGATCACGTAGTGGTGTGGTGAGACTTCATACAGATGGCTGGAGATAACCCCCCAGTGCCAGAGATCACCCCCAGTGCCAGAGATCACCCCCAGTGCCAGAGATAGCCCCCAGTGCCAGAGATAGCCCCCAGTGCCAGAGATCACCCCAGTGCCAGAGATCGCCCGCAGTGCCAGAGATAGCCCCCAGTGCCAGAGATCACCCCCAGTGCCAGAGATAACCCCACAGTGCCAGAGATAACCCCCAGTGCCAGAGATACCCCAGTGCCAGAGATAACCCCGCAGTGCCAGAGATAACCCCCATTGCCAGAGATAACCCCACAGTGCCAGAGATACCCCAGTAATATTCAGCTAGAGCTCAACCATGCTGTAGTTGTTTTGCTCCCTTTGAAGAAACAGGCGTTTGGGGTGGGTGGGGGAACTCTCTTCCCATGGCTCCTGTTTCCTCACAGGGCCGGGAACAGCTGTAGAGAATGCGGCCCACTGCGGACAGCACCGGCAAGGGGCATCTTTAACGTGGGACACAAGGGGGCAGCTGCTTTTGGGCCCCTCCACAGACGGCCGGGGCAACTCCGCTGCCCCTGGTGCCCTGCATTAAGACGGCCCTGGTTTATTTACAACGGGGCAAAATTCACACTTGCATGAGAACAGCAGGTCAGTCAGGAAATATGAAAAAACAGAAAGCAGTCCTGTCCCGTTTAAAGCGGTAGGTGCGGTCAGCCCGGTCCTGGTGAAAAAGATGCAGTGCGCAGGCTGAAGGAGCCACAGATTGCAGCAGGCTTGGGGGGAGGAGTGCAGAGCTCCTCGCTCAGAGCCCTGGAAGAGGGAGAGGGGACGGGGTGGCCCAGGGGACGTTGGTGCCAGGCAGTTCCTCTGAGCCTCCTTTCAAATAAAGCCACTGAGCAGGCAGAAGTCAGGCACCCTGCTCTCTGTCGGTTGGCCTGTCCTCTGTCAGGGCTGCTCCACCTGGGACCAGCCCCGTAGCACACAGCCATTTGTCCTCAGGTGTGCAGCGACGAAGGCAAAGTGATCCGGTTCCACTGTAGGCTGTGCGCCTGCAGCCTCCAGGACCCCAGCGCCAGGGACACGCACGTGCGGGGCCGGCGCCACCGGCTGCAGTACAAGGTGCGCCTGGCAGGGGGCGCCGGTCCTGGCGCTGGGCCGGCGGCGGGCGGGGCTTGTGAATTTCTGCGTTTTTCTCGCCTTGGCTGCTGCTCCAGACGCTTCCACCTTGGTGGCGTGGAGCTCCAGACGGCGGCTGCAGGTCCGGGCCTCTCGGATGCCTGCATTCCCTGCATCTGGCAGTCCCGAGCAGCAGACACAGAAGCTCATTGGCTAATGTGACCGTCTTTTTGCTTTCTATTTTTCCCTCCCCTCCCTCGCTCCCCTCCCTCCATCCCTTCCCTCCTCCCTCTCTTCTTCCCTTCCTTCCCTCCTCCCTCCCTTCCTTCCTTCCTTCCCTCCTCCCTTCCCTTCTTCCTTCCTTCTTTCCTTCCTTTCTTCCTTCCCTCCTTCCTTCCTTCCCTCATTCCCTCCTTCCCTCCTTTCTCCTAAAATGCTGCTTCCTCCTCCTCTCCCTTCAATTCTTTCTCAAAACACACGCAGCACACACACACACCGTTGTGTAACAGTTAACACAAACTGAAGAAAAATGTGGGCGGGTGTCAGTTGAAAGCTTCTAATAGTTAAGTTCCTTATTTTCTAATTTGGCTGCTCTTTGCTTATTTCAAGCAGCCTGGCGGAGCTGTGGACTTTGCTTTTGTAATTTGTTCCCTGCTCCCTGTGCCTGTGTGACCTGGAGGCAGGAAAGCCAAACGCAGACTGGCTTTTCTCCCTAACCTGAAATGACATATATGCAGTCAGGCGTCACTTAACGATGCCTTGGTCACCACGGCCCGCTCAGGCGACAGGGTCCCCAGGGTGCCACCACACAGCCTCGGTGTGCAGGACGTCCCACCGTCGGGTGTGTGGTGACGGTGACGTGCACACGACGACAGTGAAGGTGCCTAATGGCCCGTCTTTCAGAGCGTGTCCGGGTCGTTAGTGTCCCCGGCTTCACTCCTGCGTTTCCGTCAGTGGGGCAGGGGTGAACATTTCTCCTTTGGACTGTAGCGACTGCGGCTGATGTCACCGGTGGCCGCTAACCAGGCGCTTTGGGAGAGTCGTGGACATCTGAACCTGAAGACCAGGTCCTGGGGTCCTGCCCAGCGCAGGTCGTCTCTGACAGCCTCTCCTGGTCCCCACAGAAACACGTGGACCCCGACCTTCCGATCGCGGCGCAGCCCAGCGCGCGCGTGCGGCGGCTGGTGCAGGAGCAGGCACGGCAGCGGCGGAAGCTGAGCCGGCGGCGGCTGGAGGCGCTGCGGCGCTGGCACGCGGCCTTGCGGTGCGGGAAGGACAGGCTGACCTGGGTCCCAGAGCCGCGGGCCTGCCAGGGCGCTCTCCTTAGCGAGGGCCTGGCGCTGGGTGGTGGGACCAGGGAGGGACCAGCCTGGTGTCTCCTGGACCCCGTGGCCCGCGTCCCCCTGACTCTGTTGTCCCTCTGACCCCTGCAATACCCTGGTCCCAGACCCTTAGTGTCCCCATATTCCCCGGTTCCCTGGTGCCCTCCACTCCCTTAACCCTGTGTCTCCCTGACCTTTGGTGACCCCATTGCGCTGAATCTCACATCCCCATTTCCCCTGATCCCTGGCATTTCCATGTGCCCTGACCCCTGACGTCCCACGTTTGTCTCCCTCTTACTTCATCCCCAGAGCAGTTCCCCAGTGTCTCCCGACCCCGTGTCCGATTCTTGGATGCTCGGTAGAGCTGTCTGCTGGGCAAGGTGCCCAGGACTGCCCAGGGCCAGAGCCCCTAGGCTGGCCTTCCCGCTCCCCGATGTGCCCTCCCCCACTGCCGGCAGGTCCCAGACATGGGGACGCGCGTGACTTCTCACGGGTCCGTGAGCCCAGCCCCGTGGGAGCGAGGCTCGCTGTGAGGCCCGGGGTCCAGGGCCCTGCTCATGGCTCCTGCCATCGGTCTGCAGGCAATACGACCTGTGTCGTCAGCGGCTGGAGCAGCAGGCCAAGGACGGGAACCCAGGGCGCCCGCTGCCCGCCTGCCCCCTGCCCCCCATGGGCATGCCGCTGGGGGAGCCCACTGCTGCTGCTGCTCGGGTGGGTGGGGCTAGCCTCCCCTGCTCCTGGGCGGTGGGGGGGCCTCTCCCGCCCTGCTAGAAGGACCTAGAAACTTCCAGAATGAAGAGCAGGACTTTGGACCAAGACACCCAGGGGTTGCCAGGGGATCGGAGAGCCTCCCCTTACTCCAGGCCCAGCCCACTGCAACCACAGTGTCCCTTCCCCTTCTGAGGTCGCAGTTGTCACACCCCCAGGCGTCCCTGGTCTGTATAGGCCAGACTCTGGGATGGAGGGGGAGGGGTGCTTAAATTTGTACCTGGCTGAGGGAGGAGACTCATCAGAATCTCACCACTGCCTGGAAGCCCACCAGCCTGCACCGGCCTCTGGCTCCCTGCACCCTCACAGGGCGGTGGTCCGCACTGCTCTCCAGCTGCTGCCTGGCCATCCTCTCACAGGCGGCCTGGCTCCAGGGCTCTGCAGGGCTGGGGCTCATCCGCACGCGCCCCACTCTGCACCTCTTTCTCCGCAGCCCAGGCGGAGGCGGCGGGAGTCCCACGACGACCGGCACGCCCTGGGCAAGCACGCGGCCATCTACCCCACGGAGGAGGAGCTGCAGGCCGTGCAGAAGGCCGTCTCCCACGCGGAGCGCGCCCTCAAGCTGCTGTCTGACAGCCTGGTCGAGGAAGGTTCCAGAAGCCCCGCGCTAGAGGCCGCAGAGCACAGGTAATGGAGACCAGGCCCCGCGATGGGCAGGGGCTGGCGCTGGGCAGGAAGGGTGGGTGCCCTCTGCGCGGACGGGGACTCCCGGGCAAGTAAACTGGGAGGTCTGACCGTGGCCGCCAGGCTTCTGGAGTGTGCTCCCCAAGGCAGAGGGCTGGCCCCCCACACCCGTCTGAAGGGGGGCCACCTCTGCTCTGCCACCAGTGGAGCAGGGACAGGGAATTCTGAGCCCTGGATCCAGTCAGTCCCCCGTGGGCGTGTCCCTCCGCCGTGAGTCCCCGCCCAGTCCCTGAAGGAGGGGAAGCCCTGCGCCTGAGTAACCTCAGCGCTTCGCACCGTGGGCTGCTTCTCACTTCCTCGGTGTGAGTGTGTGCACGCGCGCGGTGACACACACAGGACACACAGTGACGCTCTCACCCAAACGTCCCTGAGCCGCACGTCCACACCAGCTGCCTTCCCCGCGGTCTCCGTCCACTTTTCATCCTTCAAAGCAGACGCTGTCCCCCATCCCGACGGCCTCTCACCCCTCTCGGTCCTGGAGGGTCCTGTCCTGGATGCTCCATCTCCTCTCAGTCTGACGCTGTGCAGGGGACAGGGGACAATGAAAAGAGAGAGGGAACGCCCCCATATCTGAAGCTACCTCCCTGTGTTTCCTGTGCAGGCTTAGGTTTGAAACTGAAATGACCATGTGGCACAGAGGTCCCTGCCCCGGGGCAAGGGGCACGGGGCCCAGCCAGAGCCAGGTGAGGCAGGAAGTCGGGACGGGTGTCAGCAGGAACCCCAGGCCCTCCCCCATCACCCCAATTTTAGGGTCACTCCTCAAAGACCCTCCTCATCCCCAGAAGAGATTGTCCTTCACCCCAGAGCCCTGTACCCTCTCTCACCCTGGCCGCCAACCTATCTTATAAACAAACACATCGCATGCTTTCTAAGTGGTCACATAAAATTATGTCACATCGCATGTCCAGTTGTGTCCTTAGGTTATTTTTAAGAGACACAGAAATGTGGGGTCTTTTTCTACTTTTATTTTTTAATACACTTTTTAGTGTGGTGACATGGTTTCCGACACCGTGTTTGTTTTAGAAGAGCAGGTTCACAATCCATCAAGCATCTGATATCACCCGGGACCCCACCCCGCTCTGCTCCCACCCCGCTTTCCTTCCAGCGACCGCAGTTCTGTGGTCAGAGTTCAGGCTTGGCTTTGTTTCGTCTCTTCCTCTGCTCTGTTTCTTTATCTTCCACAGATGAGTGAGCTCATCCGGTGTTTGTCTTTCTCCTTCTGGCTTATGAAACGTGACTTTTTACTGGGGACATCATAAACCTTGCATGGGTGTCCCTTTTTTTTTTTTTTTTTTTTAAAGGACAGGTGCAGGCAGGAAGAGAGAAAAGAAGCAGCACTTTATTTTATTTTTATTTAATTGTTTATACTGGTTGTATCCCCAGGACCCAGGGCTCGAACCCAGGGGTTTGTGGCCTGTGCTCCTTCAGAGGCAACTGACTAACCGCTGCTCCACCAGGGGGCTCCAGATTTTCCATTTTTGACTTAACTGTTGCAAAGAGGATGTGAGTGCTTGGGGTTTTCTTTTTTTTAATGGAAAAGTTTTTTAACGGGAAACAGACAAGAAAGACGTAAAGGCTGTGGGCGCCCCCCTGTGGCTCAGCGGCTAAGGTGCAGGCCACGTAAAGCCCAAGGACCAGGTTTGAGACGCAGGACGGAGGAAGAATATATAGGGAAGGAGGTAGGTAGGAAGGGAGGGAAGATGTTAAGTGTTGAGTTCCCAAAGTGTCACAGAACAGACAAGCTGGGGACCAGGGGTTGACAGGAGCTGGCGGCAGCTTCCTGAGGCCGAGCAGGGGACGTTGTGCGGAGATCTGCCTGAGGCAGCAACACAGGTGGTGACCTGGCTGGGGGACTTGCGGGGTTGGGAGCGGGACCACAGGGAGGTGAGCGGCAGGGATCACGCTGTGGGAAGCTGGCCCCAGACTCCGGAGCAGGGACCCGGTTTGGGATGCTGTGTGCGGGCCAGTAAGGACGGCGGGGGGTCGGGGACAGGAGGTGGGGTGCGGAGCTGAACCCAGAGTCAGCTCCCGAGGAGCACAGGACCAAAGACCCAAGAAGGTGGTGCTGTCTGTCTGAGGACGTGGCCCACCGAGACCCCAGCGTTTCTTCAGCACGTGCCTTTTGGGGTGCCTCTCGGGGACATGCCTGCTGTCTCTTGCATCAACCTCCCGCAAGGCGGGCGCGCCCCCGCGGACCTCCCCGAGGCCCCTCTTCTCACGCACTGTTTCTCTTGCAGCCTCCAGCCCCCAGCCCGGATCCTCAAGGGCGTGGTGCGCCTGGGCCTCCTGGCCACCGGGCTGCTGCTTCGGGGCGACCGGCGCGTGCGGCTGACCCTGCTCTGCTCCCGGAAGCCCACGCACGGCCTCCTGCGCACCGTCGCCGAGCAGCTGCCGGAGCAGCTCCGGGTAGGGGCGCCGCTTTAGAGGCCAGAGGTCACAGGGGACACCCGTGCTGGCAGGAATGAAGGCAGGCAGGCAGGCAGGCAGGCAGGGACGGAGGAAGACGCATTTATTTGTTGTATTTAGTTGTTCATTTTGGACCTGGACTGCGCTCGGCCAGAGTCAGCGGATCGAACTGTTACTCCATCAGGGTGTCTCTTTTTCTTTTTGTTTTTGTCTTTACTAATTTTTTAAAGAGAAAGGAAAGAGTGCACCCTGGTGATTTAACGGTCAAGTTCACCTGATGCAGTCTATGTACATCCCGAAGATCTCACTTCTGGGGTCTGCGGAACAACCGAGATAAAAAGAAATAAATAAAACTTTTTTTCTCAATAAAAATAAACAAATGATTTTTCCTCCTCTCCCTGCCTGCCTGTCCTTTAAAAAAGAAAAATAAATTAAATAAATGTGCGCCCTGGTGGAGTAGTGGTTAAGTCAATCGCCCCTGAAGGTCACAAGCCACATACTCCTGGGATGGAGTCCTGGCCCTGGGGGAAGCAGCCAGTGTGAACAACTAAATGGAAATAAAATAAAGTGCTGCTTCCTCCTTTTTCTTCCCGCTTGCCTACTCGCCCTCATTCCTGCCTGTACCTTTCCTTTTTTGAAAAAAGGGGTGGGGGGAGAAGAGGAGGAGGCATTATTTATGTACTTGTCTGTTTTTCACTTTGAGTGGTGAACCCAGGTCCTCGGGCTGCACGTGGTCCACATCAGGGCCGGCTCCGCGGCCCAGGCCACCAGGGGGCGCCCGCCGCCCACCTGCGTTTCAAGCCGGAGGCTCCTGGGGCCGTGTCCCCGCTCCCTCCCCTCCCCTCGCTTGCTTAACAGCTGCTGCTCAGTGGGACTGACTAGCTGTGCGTTTTCTTTATCCTTCTTAGGTGGTGACCGAGGACAAGTTCGAGGTTTCCTCTGACCCTGAAGCCAACATCGTCATCTCCTTCTGCGAGGAGCCCAGGGTGCAGGTTATAGTGTCTGCCACCTCGCTCCTGATGCGGGAGGAACGCCCCACGGACCCAGGTGCACAGGGCCCTCTGTGCGCGGTGACCCGGGCCAGTCCCCCCCCACCGCACCCTGCTCTGGCAAGGGGCGGCCAAGAGCCACCCTGCACATCTGTTCCTCCTGGATGCTGCTGGTCAGGGCAGAACTAGGGCCTGGGAGAAAACGGGCTGGAAACTGGGCATGCGTGGGGCCTCGGGAGTGAGGGGGGGCCCACCTGCGTCAGCCACACCAGACCCTTCCTGCTGGCAAGGCGCGGCACTTCTTCGTGTCTCCCCATTTCTTGGAGGGGATGTGCTAATGGGGCCTGTGAGGGCCTGGTTCACACAGGGAAGGCCAGTGGCTGGAGCCCACTGGGCCTGGAGCGTGGAGCCTTCCGGAACAGTGCCTGCTCTCTATTGTCTTCAACCCCCTTGAGACTGTCTGTCACCACTGAGAACCGTGAACTGCACATGTTTGTCTTAAAAATCAGTTCTCTTTTGTTCGTTGATTTTGTTTTTTTTTAAGGAAAGGTTCTGGCAGGAATGAAGGCGAGCAGGCGGGCAAGAAGCGAAAGGAGGGGGGGAAAAAAAAACTTTTATTTTGTTTAGTTTGTTCATCTTGGTGGTTCTCCCCGCCCGGGGATGCGAACCCTGTTCCCTGGGTGGGATGCGGACTGCTAGGTGGAGATTGTGCGCCCAACAGCTCCTCCACCAGGGGGCGTTCAAGTCAGTTCATTTTGAGCACGTGAAAAGTGAGCCTTTGAGCTGGAAGTGGGGAGGCACTAACGGGTCAAAGTAAATGCAAGGCGCCCCCTGGTGGCCCAGCGGTGTAGTGCACCGGGCGCCGCCCACATGCGTCCCGGGGTCCTGGGTTCCTCGTCCTGGGTTCCATGGGGTGTTTATGGGCACAGGTGCTTCATCCCGTGTCCTCACTAAACCAGGGCCTCCTAGAAGGAGCTGGGGAAAATATGGAAGCCATGATACCAAGAAAGGAAAAATTGGGCCTGAGTTTCTCCTAGACACGGGGGCCTGTTCACATCTGACCCACATTCTCCCGTCGTCGAATCCTGCATTGGGAACTTGCTGGAGCCCTGGCTGGACCCAGAATTTTCCATCTTAGCTGAGAGTACAAGACTCTCCCATGTGGGCTGCTCGCTGGGAGCCCGCCGGGGACCGGGTCGCTGTGGTCTGCGCCTCAGCAGAGTGGGGAGATGAGCTGGGGGCCGGGGGTCATCAGATGCAGGCAACGAGGCCCAGAGGTGGGGTTGGGGGGCCCCAGCACCCTGGCAGATGACAAAAGGACCCCCTCCTCCTTCCAGAGGGAGCGGAGGCCACAACCCCCGACCCAGATGTCCTGAACCCTGAGAAGTGTCTGCAGACACTGGCCACCATCCGACGCGCCAAGTGGTTCCAGGTCAGTGTCGGCGGAGAGCAGAGTTGGGGCCACTGCCCGTCTGTCCTGCCGGCTGCCGGTGTTAGCTCTGTGGGCTTTAAAGGATGCCTGTCTATAAGCATCCGCCAGCCAGTTGGGTCAGGGACTTTGAGTGACCACCACTCTGGGCACCCGCGGCCCCCGATGACTCAGGCTGGGCCGGTTCAGCTGGCCTGAGCCCCTTTGCTGAAGGGTTACCTGCCCTGTGTGTTCCTCCCCCAGGCGCGAGCCAGTGGCCTGCAGTCGTGTGTGATCATTATCAGACTCCTCCGGGACCTTCGCCACCGAGTGCCCTCCTGGGGAGCCCTGCCAGACTGGGTGAGCCGAGCCTGGGCTCGTCCTGTCAGGGTGGGGCCTGGGGCGGGAAGAAGCTGCTGGGCACAGCTCCTCTGTTGGTTGTCACCTCCACCGTGAACTTGCTAACGGAACTGGGGCACGTGCAGAAACGGGCGCCACGGAAGGATGTGCTTCGCCTGGATCTGCAGGCCCAGTGAGGACAGGGGCCGGGGACCCCTTTGAAGGGGAGGCCCCTAGGGCTCTGACGCCCCTGCTCAGGAGGCCCTGAAGCCCGCCCCGTGGGCAAGCAGAATATCCATGTCCCCAGCACCCCGAGTGTGGAGCGACCAGCAGGTCTGAGACCCCAGCTTGCCCCCGGGGTCCCCGGCCCGTCTTTCCGTGGGGCCGCACTCCTCCTCTGCTGAGTCTGCCCCTCCGCTCACACGCCCCCAGCCCAGCAGCAGGTGGTTCTGTCTGTGACCTTCCCCCTTATCCTTGGGAGGTGCCCGTGTGCCCCAGATTTTCAGGGACCCTTGTGTTTTGTCCACGGCCAGCAGCTGCCAGTCCCGCTCCCCTGGCTCCAGGAGCTGGGCTCCCACATTCCCAAGCCTCACCCCAGGCCCAGTGCCTGCCTGTGCCCCTGGCCCCTTCTGCCCATCCGGCCAGGAAGACTCCACTCTCCGTGAACGCCGAGTGATGGGCAAGGGGGCCCCTCAGGTACTGGGAGGACCCCCTCACCTCCATTCCTGGAAACCTATTTCCCTGTGAATGCAGAGGCAGCCCATCTCACACGGGCCACACCTTCCAGCTCCAAGACAGGGCTCAAGACAGGGTGGGTGGCTGCTCGGAGGAGGAGGCATGCCCTCGGGTTCTGGGCAGAGCTGGGGACGCCAGTTGTAAGCTTACAGGGACCAGACTTGACAGATGGGGAAACCGAGACATGGGGCCTGCCCGTGACCATGCAGGGGGTGGCAGGGTCCCATGACCACTCTCCTCCACAGAATCACTCCAGGGTGTTGGGGGTGAGGGAACCAGCCAGGAGGTGCTGCTCCTCCCGGCGTCCCCTATAGGCCCCAGGCTCCACCGAGTGGGGTTTGCTGTGGCCTCTTCTCCAAGGCACAGAGCCCCCTTTTCGGTCTCCACCCGGCCCAGGCCCTGGAGCTCCTGGTGGAGAAGGCTCTGAGCAGCGCCTCGGAGGCCCTGAGCCCGGGGGCCGCCATGAGACGGGTCCTGGAGTGCGTGGCCTCAGGGACACTCCTAACAGGTCAGTCCCCTCGGCTGGCGGGCCCAAGACACGGGCAGCAAACAGCAGACACCCTCTTATAGACACTCAGCAGGCAGCAAGTGGGCCCAGAGACACAGGCATCCCCCAGAGGAAAGCCAGCGACACTGTTGCAGTGCACAACCTGTTCATCCGGCCGGGGCAGACGGGGCGCTGGCTCTGTCTATTAGCAGGTGCGCTCTGCCGGCGCAGCATTCTGGAAGCCCCGTGCTCACCCAGAGATGGCCTGGTGGGAAGGTCTCTGACGGGAAACACCCGGAACTCAGATAACAAGCTTTGTGCAGAGACATGGAGGGCCTGGTATATTCTCAGGAGCAGGAAGTTTGAAGGCATGAGCTGCACTCAGAAGTTTGTGGCGCAGATGACAGCACAGATACTGTGTGTGTTCCCACATACACGTGCACACACATGGGAGGCGGGAAGGCCCAGCTGAGTGTCATGTGAGGACAGAGGGAGGGTAAGCCTGTATGAGATACCCCAGTGAGACAGTGTCGCCGAGGGCTGGCAGCCGGGCTGGCCGGGGTCCAGACCCCGAACTCGGCCCGCAGAGGATGGGTCATGTTTTACGAGGGTGCTGTCTCCTGTGACCCCCCAACCCTCACCTCTGCAAAGATGGGCCGGGGCTCCGGGACCCCTGTGAGAAACACCAGACGGATGCCCTCGGGGCCATGAGCCTCCAGGACCGGGAGGACATCACGGCCAGCGCCCAGGTAGGAAGGGTGGCCACGCACGCAGCTCAGCTTCCCCCACCTGGGGTGGCACTTGGCCCTGGGCCATGCATTGGGGTTCCCCTTCCTTCCCTCTCCCCGCTGCAGGGACATTTGGCCTGTGGGAGGGTGGCCGCGGGCACAGGGCAGCCTGACTCAGCCAGAGCCGCCCCGTGACTGCTGTGACCTTTCCCAGTCACACTGGGGCCTGCGGGATCATGGGCGCGAAAGAGGCCATGTCCTGGCCAGGGGGGCCTCCCTCCCCACCGCTCCCCGGGGCTGGGGCTGGCGCCTGGCCGCCCCGCGGAGGCCCTGACCGCTGTGTGCCCAGCACGCCCTGCGCCTGCTGGCCTTCCGACAGATCCACAAGGTGCTGGGCATGGAGGCTCTGCCGCCGCCCCGAAGCAGGCCCGGCCCGCGCCTCCGGAAGAGGCTGCCGGAGGCCCAGGAGCCGGGGACCCCTGGACAGCAGCACCCGCAGGGCAGAGAGGGGCCCAAGTGAGCCCCGGTGCCCCGCATCGAGCCCTCGTGATTTCCTTCTAGTGATGGCCTGGCGGCGTCCCCAACCGCACGTGGGCATCAGGTCCTTCAAGGAATCGCATCATCGGGCAAAGGGTGCCCCCTAGGGGCGTCTCCGCGGTGGGGAGGGAGGCGCCACGCTGCGCCAAGGGCTCCTGAAGCTTTAACTCACCCAGAGTGGGAGTTTCTAAGTTGCTTCTTTCGGAGCCCCTTGCAGCCAGGGACATGAAATCGGGCCTGGCTGCGGCCCCTGGGCAGTTAGGGTGGTCCCGAAAATTGAGAAAGATGCTGGGGTCCCTGGCCTTCTACAAACACCCCTCCTTCCAGGTCCCCAGCATCTGCAGGGCCTGGGCCCCCAGTGGGGACGGCAACAGGGCTGAGGACCGGTAAGCAGGTGGCCAGTGCCCTGCGGTCACCCCCAGCGACACGTGTGACCCGAAAGTCTGTGCTGACTCCTGGTACCTTGTGCCAGCCCGTCCACGGGTGCACAGGACAGGAGCAGTGTCTGGGGACCAGGCACGGGGTGGCGCCTCCTGGGCCCCATCCACCCCGATCTCCCCCTTTACGAGTCCCCCCCCGCCCTCCAGCTCCCGTGACCGGTAAGGAGAAAAGCCCACGTCTGGGCAGACACCACCTGGGAACCCCCGTCCCCTGGACGGCGCTCCCGGGTCGAAGGGGCAGTGTGTGTGGCTTCCTGTCCAGGTCTCCGCAGAACGCGCGACCTGGAAACAGGGCAGAGGGCAAATAAACGAGACACGTGTGTCTGGTGTGGCCGCACAGTCCTTCCCTGGGTGACCCTCGTCTGCATCCCTACACAGGGTCGCCCGGGGGCACAGCGGAGCTCTGGGCCCTCGTCTCACACATGCGCACACGCTGTAGGGCCGCACCCCAGCCTGGTCTCGGAGACACAGCGTGAGGCTGGCAGTGGGAGGCTCGGACACCCCTGAAGGCTGCCTGGAGGTGGAGGCAGCCAAGCTGAGTTGTCGGCGGCTCTCCTGTCTGCAGCCCCCCCACCAAGAGTTTCCCGAAATCCTCACGGCAAACCTCAGAGGGCGGAGTGGGCTTGGATCGCAGGTGGAGCTCAGGGAGAAGCGTGAGCCCTGGGGTCCCCCCAGGCTGTGACTTAGGGGAAGGGGGAGCGGGCGGGGCTGGGCGGCACATGTCAGCAGGCACAGCTCAGGCCAAGCCCGGACAGGCCAGGGCAGGGAGCTGGCCAGCACCTCCTGCCCACACCCAGGCCAAGGGAACCTCCGCCCGGCCTACTCGAGCTGACCGCCGACCTAGCGGAAACGGGAACCGCTGGCCTGCGGCCGGCTGCTGCAGCTCCCAGGAAGCCAGGCACCTTCCTGGTGAGGCCCCTGCCTCTTACAGGAACTGATGACACCCGAAGCAGAGCTGCTCGCAGCTCTGTCACAGCCACAGACGGGCACAGGGACTGGGAAGTCCTCGCTCCTGCGTCTTGCCCCCTTTCCTAGGCCTTATGCCCCCCACACCCCCTCTTCTTCCTCATCGCCTTCGCACCTCTGCCACTCACCCAGCTGCCCAGGCTGACCACCAGCATCAGAAGTCCTCCTGGGTTCCTCTGAGTTCAGGACCAGCCCCTCAGGAAGTCACATCAGTGCCTTTTCTGCTCTCCACCCGCAGTGACACGCTGCTGCCTCAGCTCCTCTAACTGCCCCCACCCCCCATGCCTAAGGTTAAAACCCCAAATCCCAGCGGAGCCGCATCAGAACCCCTCCTGCTACCCTCTCATCAAGAATTCATTTCCGAGCCTCCAGGCCCTGGGGGCCTCAGACCTGCCACACGCGCTCCTGCTCAGGCTGAGCACACGCTGTCCCCCCCTAGTAGCGCCCCGGCGGCATCTGTGCAGCCGGCTCCTCCTCCCTCTGGCTCTCAGCTCAGGCATCGCCGCCGCCTGTAGGCGGCCTCCAGAACCCGTCACCCACGGCCACCTGTCGCGCAGCTCTGCCTGTCTGCTTGCCGGCCTGCACCGCTGATGAAAACCCTCCGTGGTCTCCCCTGGCGAGGGGCGCGCGTCCCCTGCCTCCCTCGCCGCGGTAGCCCGGGGTCTGGCTTTGTACTAAACAAACATGTCATGCCCGAAGCCACGTTCCGACACCCAAAGGGGTGTCTCAGGACACCGATGGTTTTTGTCTGGTCCCAGGGGGAGAGCTGCAGGGAGGTGGGGGTGGGGGACTCCAGCTCAGCCAGGGACCCACCGGATGGAGGACAGGGAGGAGGGCTATGCCTTCTCCATGCGTCTGGCAATCACCTTTCTGGGAAGTCCCGTGTCCTGCCTCCAGGAACCCACGCTGTGTCTGCAGACTAACTTCCTCCCGGACATCCTGGCAGAGCCGGTCCTGAAAACCTCAGAACCCACCCATCCCACCCACCCCTGGTTTCCAGGAAAGGCAGATGTCATCTTTGGCCCCCGCCCCCAGGGTTTTTTTTAAAACCAACCCTGTTGACAGAGAATGAAACTGTCCCGCTAGCACCTCCAAACAACGTAGCCTGGCGCCCAGATGGATTGACCCATCTGGACAGCTGAGCTTCCCCAGCGCGGTGACTTCTGATCTGTCCTCTCCAGTCCCCTCCCCACCGGGCAGAGGACCCCCAGCGCAGGCTGGGGCGGGTTGGCAGACAGGGAACCTGGCACCACCCTGGGGCGGGGGCCATGGATTCAGGACCCCAGACGGCAGGATGGGGGGGCGGTTGCTAGGATACGGTGGAGCGTGGGCCGGATGACTCCGCCGCGTGGGCGGGGCTGGAGCGCACCTGGCAGGAGGCTCAGGAAAGAGAAAAAAAAAAAAAAAGGACACGTCTGTCAGCTCCATCTGTAAAGTCCCTGATAACAGAGATAGCTGTGGAAATGCGCTGCTCCCCTACCCTGTGCCCTATCCGGAAGAAGCCCCCCTGTCTCCAGAGCACGGATCCCCAAGCCGGTCCCAGCCGCTGGCTTAAGCAAATGTTGAATCCAGCTTTCCAAGGGCTGAGAAAGTGTTTCTGGGAAGCCGATGACGTGCATACTGTGGCGACAAGTCAGAGGGAACCCATGGTGTGTCTCCTTCAGGGGGCAAAGGGCAGCCCCGGAGGAGGTGAGGGAGGTCCTCTATCTCCCCGAGTTTTGAAAAATAAGAGGAGTTCAGGAATATAAATGTACACTCATGTGCAGAAAGGCAGAAACCACCCAGGTGCAGGTGGAGGGACAGCTGCAGACACAGTGTGGCCGGCCACGCGATGGAATATTACGCAGCCTTGAAAAGGAAGAAGGTTCTCACCCTCGCTCCCTCGGGGAGGGAGCTTGTGGATGTGCAGCTCAGTGACATCAGTCAGACACACGAGGACACGTCCTGTGGTGTCCAGCTGGAATCCAGGGAATGGAACTGAGGGGAGGGGGCCGTGAAAGACTGAGAAAGATAAAGACCAAAATAGAAAGAAAGCGGGGTCAGGGGGTCAGCGGTTTGGGGAAACTGTCACACCCCAGTAACTGACTCCTTGCGTATTTATTGTCATTACACAAAGAAGTCATCCACAGAAAAAATACAAGAAGTGAATCGGCCATTCTTACAATCATCATTTACAGCTTGAGTTTATATTTAAAAGGTTTTGGTTAACTGTCCGGCCCTTGACTTCTCCCTGAGTCACGGGGGGTGGGGGAGCAAAACCAAGCCAAGGTTTTCCTTCCGCTGAGGCACTGATTATCTAAACTAAGCTTCCTCTTTATCGATTCCAAACTATGGGACCCTCCCTCCCAGGAGGACCCTAGAGGAGTCAGTCACAGAGACAGAAAAGAAATGTTGGGACTGGGGGAGGAGAGGGAGGGTCTGATGAGGAGGATGGAACATTCTGGAGACGGAGGTGGGGATAGTTACACAATATATGAAGGTGATTGTAGTGCTGAGCTGTGCTCTTAAAAATGGTGATATGGTGCATTTGATATCTTTTTTTTTTTTTAAGGAAAGGTGCAGAAATGAAGGCGAGCAGGAAGACAGAGGAGGGAGAAGCATTTATTTATTTTAATTCGTTGTTCCTCTTGGTTATTCCTCCCCCACCTGGGATGTGAACCCAGGTCTTTGCCATGGACGTGGCCAGCACCCGACGCTACTCCACTAGGGGGCGCCCATTTTATATCTATCAGCACAATAACATGTTTGAACGTGTTGGATTATTCCCAGCACCAGGAAAAAAAAAAAAAAAAAAAAAACCTTGGAAATTTCAGAGAAATGGCAGGAGGCAAACAAAGGCAGCTTCTGGTAACTCTGGGTCCCTGCAGCCTTTCTGTTATACACAACTTTTGCTGTGACTGGGCTGGCGACGCCGTTCGATCCCTGCTTCTGTCCCTGAGCGTCGTGGGGTCAGGGTCCCTCCACATGGTGACGAGTGTCAGGGTGTCCCTCCTGTGTGTGGGTGATGCTTCCCATGTGAGTGGACTATGTATCTCTGATGGAAATTTGAATTGTTTCCATGTTGGAACTAATTTGAAGGGAGCTATTTTTATGGCTGCATAATATTCCCTCCAATGAGAGAGCTATTTTTATGGCTGCGTAATATTCCCTCCAATGAGAGAGCTATTTTATGGCTGCGTAATATTCCCTCCAATGAGAGAGCTATTTTTATGGCTGCGTAATATTCCCTCCAATGAGAGAGCTATTTTTATGGCTGCGTAATATTCCCTCCAATGAGAGAGCTATTTTTATGGCTGCGTAATATCCCCTCCAATGAGAGAGCTATTTTTATGGCTGCGTAATATTCCCTCCAATGAGAGAGCTATTTTTATGGCTGCATAACAGTCCCTCCAATTAGAGAGCTATTTTTTATGGCTGCATAATATTCCCTCCAAGGAGCGCACCCTTGCTGGTGTAACCATCCTGAACTTTGGGCATTTGGGTTGTTTTCACATTATAAATTAGACTGCAACAAACACGGTCCCAGAAACTCAGGATGGTCCCGTCCTTAGATGTGTGAGAAGGGAATCTCTCAAAGGGCGTGAACACCATGAGGCTCTCACAACTTCTGTGCGCAAGACCACCTTCCATCAGGCTCAGCCTTGACCCTCTGGTGCAAACATTGCTCTACTTGCCAGGCCCAGGTCAGGACAGAGGCTTCTCATCGCTGTTTTGATTTTAAGGACAAGTGCAGGCAGGAATGAAAGCGAGCAGGCAGGCAGGAAGAGAGAGGAGGGAGAAGCATTTATTTGTTTTATTTAGCTGTTCATCTTGGTTGCTCCCCCGGCCCTGGGATGCGAACCCAGGTCCTTGGGATGGATGTGGACTGCACTCAGCCGGAGGCGGTGGACTCAACCTCTCCTCCACCAGGGGACGCTGAGACTCTCAGTTTTACTGCTGGTGCTCATCTCTCCTCCACCCGCCACTGTGTCTGTGTCTCGAGGCTGCATCTCTCTGTGCAACAAGAATATAAAATGCGACTCAGGGTGCGCCCTGGTGTAGCAGTGGGTACATCCGCCGCCTTCCGCTGAGTGCTTCTCCCTCCTCTCTCTGCCTGCCTGCCTGCTCGCCTTCATTCTTGCTGCACCTGTCTCTTAAAAAATTGAAATGAGATAACTGTCACACACAGAACAGTGAGCTTCTTGGCTTCCAGAATGCTGGTTTCCAGGCATGAGAGCTCCTCTAATGTTTGGGGACTGTGCCCCCTTGACTGTGGCCAGTCCCTCCCCCCATCATCACCCTTTTTGGGTCGGAAGCCACCCGGTGGCGGGAGCTTCCTGCCAGGTCTGAGCACAGCCCTCATAAATGTCAGCCGATTAAGAAAGTAAAAACTCAAAAGGAGAAAGAGAGGGAGGGGAAAAAACAGAAGTAACTTGGAGACAAAGACGAAGAAGTGGAGAAAGGCTTGTTAGAAAACCTCCCCTGCATCTTACACCCAAGGAAGGAAGGGAAGACGCTGTGACCAGCAGGCACGTTCAAGTTTGCTTTTTAAAAAAAGAAAACATGCAAAGGACCAGAAAGGGTGCTAGGAAGTGAGAAACCTGATAGACAATCCAACACCTTGCGAGAGAAAGCTTTCACAAAAGGAAAGTGAGAAAATGAAGTTAGGCAAGAAAACGAGACCGTCCGCTAACCTGGGACACTGGTGCTGCTGAAAAGGGAAACTGATGTGGGAGAAATCACCGGTGACATCGTTCAAGAAAGGCTGCCAGGAACGGGGTTCCGGGGGCAAGAGAAACTACCCACCACCTAGATTGAGGTCTTCGGCCGAGCCACCATTCTCACGGCACAGTGGATTGGAAACACTTTTTCTGGGAACACCGAGGGGGCCACAGACCCACAGCGAGGCCACAGACCAAGACATCCCCCAGGTGATGAGGAGGTGAGAGACCTGGCCCACAGCTGGGCAGTAGCCGGCCCCACGGGGAGACACCTCTTGCCTCTGAGAGGTCGGGAAAGAGTCACAGGCGCTTGAAACAAAGGCAAACACTAACTCTGGGAAATCCAAAAGCCAGCCCGAGGAAATACCGGTGTTCCGTCATGCACACTGCTCCGCTGTAAACAATATTCACATAAGCAGCACATATCTGCTTAACTGGAAATGGAAAAGTAGCTAAGGAGAGACCATGCTACTGAAGCGGGCACTGACAAATAATATCCAAGTGAGACGTCAAGCGATGTGAAATGTCTTTTGGAAACAGGGAAATAATTGCCAGGAAAACCACCTGTGGAAATAGAGACAGCAGCCCTTTAGGGGGCCGTGGGAAATGCACTGCGGCGTTGAAAACATTTTTTTGTTTGTTCGTTTGGCATTGCCGGCATGCCCTGGTGGAGGAGCGGTTAGGCCCACCGACTCCGGTCAAGGTCAGTCCACTTAATTCCAAAGACCCAGGTTCCTGTCCTGGAGCTGGAGGAACAACCAAGATGAAGAACTAAATAAAATAATAAAATACATAAACACTTCTTCCACCTCTCTCTTCCTGCCTGCTTCTGCTCACCTTCATTCCTGCCTGCACTTTTCCTGCAGTCTCCAGTACCCAGAAAAAAAAAAAAAAAAAACCCAAAAAACCGTTACAAATATCAGCTACTGTTAATATGGGCAAGAAGAAGACATCCTACCCTTGAGGGGCTCGCTGTTGAGTTAGGGATCTTGAGATAGTTTGGAGACTGTATGGGAGCGTACCATGAATAAAGACGCATTTGGTAGGGTGGGGAACTTTACCCCCAGGTCAATTAGATTGGAAATGGACCTACTTTTAAAAAAGTAGGTTGTGGGGAATCAATACTTGGCCCGCTCATCCACCACCCCAGTGTGTGGGTCCCAGGAGCTTTTAAAAAAGCCTTCCTGAGCTTTTAAAAAAGCCTTCCTTAGCTTTTAAAGCAGCTGTATACATCAGGGCCTCACCCCTGACTATCGCAGAGACATACGAAGCTCCAGATCAGTGTCTTTGACAAAGTGTTACTGAAACTCCATCGTGTCCATTCCCGCCATGCCATGGATGGTGGTTGAATGCTACTACGGCAGAGTGGAGCCACGGACACAGAAACCATCTGACTTCATAGAGAGCAACTTTGCAGCGAGCTGAACTGGAGGATGAGATTATGGGAACAGAATAGGGGCCATCAAGCAGGGGGCGTGTCTTATCCACTGGTATCTTGTGTCTTTCCTATTCTCCTTTCTCTCTCTTTAACTTTTCAAACATCCCATGCAGGTAGATTGTAAAGGGGTCTCTGTGGGAGCTGGAAATGTGAGCAGCGAGCCCCCTTGTGGAGAGCTGGGGGAAGAACCTACTAAGAGTTGACAACAGCATGTGCAAAGGTCCTGAGACAGGGTGGCCTTTGGAGTGTTTGCAGCCCAGCAGGAGGAGGCTGGGGAGCAAGTGAGTCAGGGGAATAGAGGAAGCTGAGGGACGGGTGACAGGGTGGAAAAGATCAGTGATGGCCACAGTGAGGATCCGGAGTTTTACGAGGGTTGAAGTTAGGAAGTGACAGAACTGCTGGGAATTGATGGACCCACTTTTAGGACTAGGAAAACAAGTGAGAGGGGTGTGTGTGGGGTGGGAGCAGACAGCCTCCTCCATCAAAGGCAGGTCCTTTTCCACTCACTCCAGCACCCCAAAGCAGGTCATGCCAGAGGCCCTCTGTTAAATACATGAGATTGGCCCCCTGATCTCAGCTCTATTTGCAAAGCGACCTATGCAGCAATTTTTCCTCGAAAGAGCTCAGTGTTCTTCTGTGGACTCCCCAAGGCCCTGGCGGGAGGAGCAAGCTAAATTTAAAGCCGCACTAATTAGGGCGGTCTGAACTGACTGCGCTCAGTTCAGTTGTCCCCACGCCTGGCGGAGCTGCCTGCCCCATCTGCCCCCAGATCCAGAAAGCTCAGTCCCGGACACTTTCTTTTGGGGTGTCTTCCACATGCTCCACACCTTATGGGACAGCTGGTGTGTGGACCCTGCAGCCCAACAGACCTGACCTGGATTTGAAGCCCAGCCCACCACCTGCTGTGCCCTGGGGTGGCAGAGCTCGGCACCTCTGAGCCTCCCTCTGTTTTCTCATCTGTGAAATAGGTACAAGGAATGTGCATGCATCACAGCTGACAGATACTGCGTTACCTAGCCCCCAAATTTGATGGCTTAAAACTATGTTCTGAGCACTTATTCTGGGCCAGGTACAGAGGCTCAGGGGTGAATGACACCTCCAAATTCCTGCTGTCAGGGAGCAGAGATGCCAGAGCCCTTCAACAAGATAAACAAGTAAAATACAGAGTGAATCAAAGCCACAGGGGAGGGGAAGAGTCAGAGGTCAAAGTATCCTGTGCATGACTGGAATGTTCAAAGTGTCTGCCTGGGGACAGGCTCCAGGCAGAAAGTACAGCTTATGCAAAGACCCCAAGTGGGAGATTTGAGGAAGGGGAGACCAGTGATCCCTCCTCCCCTTCTTCTTGGCTCCTGAAATAAAGACTACATTTCCCAGCTTCCCCTGAACCTGGGGTTGGCCATGTGGCTACATTCCACCCAATGGGATGACAGGAAGGTGTCACCCTTAAAGGAAAAAGGTGCTGCGCTCTTCTGTATTCCTGCTTCCTGTTGGCTGGACTGCAGTTGTGATGGCTGGAACTCCAGCAGCCATACTGGATCAAGAAGCAAAAAGTGTGGGTGCTGAAAAAGGCCAAGCAACAGGATGGTAAGACCCTAGGTCCCTGACATGGCCCAGGATTGGGAGAGAGAGAGAGAGAGAGAGAGAGAGAGAGAGAGAGAGAGAGAGAGAGAGAGAGAGAGAGAGAGAGAGAGAGGCTGTTTATTTCCACACCCCACTTATGGCCCCATTTCCAGTATTAGGAATCCTCTGGTTGCAGATGGCTGACATGCCCTTCTGAAGCAATCAGAAAGCAAATATCAGCTTCCAAACGAGGCAGGGCATGACTCCCCCACCCCCACCCCAGTCATAGCGGGACCCAAGGATTTGAATTCTTCCCACAGATCCCAGCTCCATTTCTCAGCGCTGCTTCCTGTGGGCTGGCCTTCTTGGACAGGCTGATGGCCTCTGTCCCCATGGCTAGGTTCCTGGCCATCGCAGTGAGACTGGAGAGCTGGGCAGGGGGTGGGGTGGGGGGTCTTGCCAGCTGAATTGGACAGGGGCACATGAACTGAACATGATGCCAGCTGAACAAGGGCCAAGAGCATTCCAGGTAAAGCTAGAATGGCGAGTGCTAAACCATGTCAAGTGGAAGACCGGGAACAAAGAGCCTTGAATGTTGAGTGTTTTCGGCTGAAGGCAGCAGGGAGCTATGGAAGGATTTACAGCAGGACAGATTGGACCACAGCCACATTTTCATCCCTGGGCAATGCAGCAGGAAGAGAACGGGGGTCCTGGGGAGAACGAGCTACATTACTCAGCGGCTAAGTATCATGGATTTGCAGAGGAAGCAAACCAGCCTCTTTTTCTTCTTCTTTTTTTTTTTTTTTAAAGGAGAGGTGCAGGCAGGAATGAATGCGAGCAGGTGGATAGGCAAGAAGAGAGGAGGAAGAAGCATTTCTTCGTTTTACTTGGTTTTTCATCTTGTCTGCCCATTCCCCCCACCCTGGGACATGAACTCAGGTCCTTGGGATGCATGTAGACTGCGTCCTCGTCAGTGTCTTTGAACCCTCTTCTCTCAGCATCTAACAAAACGTCTCCATGGCGTTGGAGGGAGTCTGATTGTCTCATATCCTTGAGCAGAGAAGACAGGCCCCTGTTCCCCACCTGTCATGGGGCCCCAGGGGCACCAGCTGGTTATCTCAGGGTAAGATTCTGAGGCTGTTGGTTTTCCGTTGTGGCTCTTTCCATGCTGCTTCTATTTCAGGCAAGAGCTGTCACTTCGCCATATATGGTGGGTCCCCCGGCCCCTGACCACACTGGCCGTGGGCTCCCCAGCCCTGGAGGTCCAATGCACCACAAGGGAGAGCCCCCCACCCTCCCCCTGCCCACTCCCCTGACTGGGAAAACCCCCTTCCAGAACCGCCCAGTCTCCTTCCACCGAACCCCCTCTCCTGCGGTGCGACCTGGGGCTGTCACCTCCTGGCTTGGCAAAGGTCTTCTGGTTGGAAAACCGGAAGTCTTCGTTCATACCATTCTCCAGGTTGGTTGGAAGACACTCGCATAATGCCACAGCCTGCACTCTCCTAATGGGGCCTCCATGCCCAGAAGCCCCAGCATGCCTTGCAGGCATGGACAGTTAGCCTGTGGACGCTGCCCTCCTCAAGCCAGCCTTTCCAGGGGGAGGCAGGGACACTTTGCTCATGGAGTCCTCATGGGGGCCAGGCCCTGAATGATGATCCTCACTAAATTGTCCCCTGTTCCACGGGGCTGTGACTCCCAGCCTGGGAGACCAGCAGTGCCTGCCCCTGGAGAGCTGGGTGGGCCCGAGGGCTGGAGGGTGCCGACCGTGACCAGCCAAGGAGGACTGTTCCTCCAGAAGACTCCAGCTCCAGGGGATTTTTGTCTGTTGTCCTGATTTTTCCTTAAAGTTGATGATGGTGACACATCCTGGTGGAGGAGCGGTTTGGCCATCTGCCTCTGGCTGAGGCGCAGACCACACCCATGCCCAAGACCCAGGTTCAGCCCCAGACATGGGAGAACAATCAAGATGGACAACCAGATACATAAATGCTTCTTTCTCCTCTCTGCCTGCCTGCACCTTTCCTTTAAGGGGGGGGGAAAAGGATGGTGGCAGGTACTGTCGCAGCTGACCTGAGTGCATTTTTTTGCACCAGGCACCAACAGCCCTCCCCAGCAGCTCAGCGACCCCCTCCCCGCCCCAAAGCCCGCGAAAGAGGGGACTGAGGTCGTTGGATTCACAGCCAGAGTGTCTTCTGTGTCGTCCAGTCTCTGCCACTTGCTTGCCTCCCGGGACGGGCTGCTCACTCTCCCCATTACTTGTGCGCCCGTGCCCGCGGCTGCTGGGCGCTCCCAGGCCTCCGCTTCCCGGGGTGCTTTGGGGCGCGCGCCTCGAAGCGCTGGGTCCGCCGCCGGCTGTCCGCGGGCGAGCGCCGGGGGCCGCGGGGGTGGGGCGGGGAGGGGCCGGCGGCGGCGGCGCGCGGAGCGGACCGCAGTGCGGCGGGCGCTAGGACCCGCAGCGCCTCCCCGGCCGCGGCGCCTCCCGCTGCCCCCACCCCAGTCCTCCACCACCACCCCCCCAAAATGAGGAAACGGAGCAACTTGCCCCAAGTTGTGCAGCCGGGGCCGCCTCGGGGTGCGCAGCAGGCGCGCGGGGGCCCTCCTGGGGGCGGGCGCGGGGCGCGGCCCGGGGGCGCCCCCTGAGCAGGTAAGCTTCGCTGCGAGTGTGGGGGGGAGACACCGCGGTGCAGGGGGCGGCGGGGGGACCCCCAGAGCTCCCGCGGCGGCGCGGGGTGCGGGGAGGGCCCTTGTTTCGCGTCCTGAGCGCGCACGGCGGGTGCGCGGCTGGGGCGGGGGCGCGGCGGCGGGAGGGGGGGTGTTTTCTGGGTGCGGATGTGCGCGTCTGCGAGCCCCCGGCGTGCGTGTCCGCGCGTCCACGTGGAGGGATGTGCGCGTGTGGCCGGGTTGCGTATGCACGGCCCTGCGGATAGTTCTGGGTGGTCCCGCGTGGGGCGCCCAGGTGTTCAAGTGGGGGTCTGTGCGCGCGTCTTGGCGGAGGGCGATGTCCCAGCTCTTAGCGTGCGTGCACCTGTGTCTCCATGTCTCCACGCCCGTGTGGTTCCGGGTGTGCTCGTGGGTACTTGGATCACTTTGCGTGGGAGGATGTTTGAGGCGGCACCTTCTGGAGGGGCCGAGACCCACCCCTCCAACCCTCCCCGGACCCAGCCACCTGCCTCGGGGTTGATGGCAGAGACACTGGCAAAGAGCCCCCCAGAACCCTGCCTCCCGCAGCAGGCAGGGATCTGTGTGTCTGTCCTGGGTTGGGGATCAGAGAGGTTCAGCAGGCAACCAGAAGCGCCCAGCAGGGCTGCCTTGCCTGCCCTCACCGCACCCTAGGGGAGACCTACTTGGGAATGACCTTGAATCATCCTCTGTTCCCCTGCCGGGCCCCTGCCCACTTACCAGGAAAGAGGAAGAACTGAGTTCAAATCAGTGGCACCGAGTTCCCCACACACTGTGCAGGCTGCTGGGGCCTGAGCTCAGCGTCTCCCCCTCCCCACCTGTGGTCTCAGGGCTCTGAGTTTGCTTTGTGCCTCAGTTTGCCTTCAGGGGTCCACGGCAGGGTAAGCTTGGCTTCCTCGCTGGTGTTTCATGACCTCGAGTTTGCTAGGGAGGGTAAAGAGACCTCCCCCAGCGCCTGGACCCACCCCCCTCATGTCCCTCACTGTCACCTCCCCCCTGACCTGGGCTGGAAGTGTCCTACCCTCCCATGCCCGGAGCCCCAGGCTGGCTGGAGTCCGGACCTTCCAACCTCTCGGCCCCTCCCCAGGTGAGCCCTCACTTCCTCCAAGCCTGACACCCCCCAACCCGTGTCCGTCAGGATGCCCACGGTGAGTACCCCTCCATCCTCACCTCTTTCCCGGGGTGCGGGGCTGACCTCTCTGCCGGTCTTTCCTAGTTACCGTCACCTTTTCCTACTGACCTGTCTCGGCGACTCGCCCTCTCTCGCCTCCTCTCTGTCGCAATCCGATTGTCTCTGTCTCCTGTCTGGTCTCTGGGGCTTCCTGTCCCTTACACAACCCCATCCCTTTCTCCCCCCACCCCGCTCCTCTGTGTCCCCTCCACCCCAACCCCGCCGCAGAGGCGCTGGGCCCCCGGCACCCAATGTATCACCAAATGTGAGCACACGCGCCCCAAGCCGGGGGAGCTGGCCTTCCGCAAGGGCGACGTGGTGACGATCCTGGAGGCCTGTGAGGTGAGCAGGTCGGGGGCCGGCCTGGGTGAGCCTGGGGCTGGGGCTCCGCTAGGAGCCCCCACCCAGCTGGCTCCCTCCTCCGCAGAGCAAGAGCTGGTACCGGGCCAAGCATCACGACAGTGGGCAGGAGGGGCTGCTGGCGGCCGGCGCGCTGCGCGAGCGCGAGGCCCTCCCGGCGGACCCCAAGCTCAGCCTCATGCCGTGAGTCGCTGGGAGGCGCCCCGGGGAGGGGGGACCCGGCCCCGCCCGCCCCGCCCAGCCCGGCCTCCCGCCGCCCGCCCGCAGGTGGTTCCACGGGAAGATCTCGGGCCAGGAGGCGGTGCAGCACCTGCAGCCTCCCGAGGACGGGCTGTTTCTGGTGCGCGAGTCGGTGCGACACCCCGGCGACTACGTGCTGTGCGTGAGCTTCGGCCGCGACGTCATTCACTACCGCGTGCTGCACCGCGACGGCCATCTCACCATCGACGAGGCTGTCTACTTCTGCAACCTCATGGACATGGTGGAGGTGCGGCCGCCCGAGGCGGGCGGCGGTCCCTGGTGCGGAGATGGAGCCCCCTGCCCTGCCTGGGCTGGGCGGCCGCGCAAGCCTGAGACCCCCAGAGCGCATGCTCCTCGGTGCGGAGCTGGGGGCGGGGCCCGAGGCCTCAACCCAGGCCCCGCCCCCTTCTGGCCGCTAAGCAGACCCGGGACCCCTAGAGACACACCCCTCCTGCTGTGGAGATGGAGGAGCTGGGCCCAGTGGTCTGCATCCTCCAACCTTACAGGCCAGGTGGTCTGCATCCTCCAGGCTCCACCTCCGAGTCTGGGCCCCCCGCCCCCAAACCTCCTCGTTCATCCGGATCCAGAGACCACCCCCCAATCTCCTGTTCCCTCCTAGCCTACATTCTTCCCTGTTCCCATGGAAACCAGTGCAGCCGACCAGTGGGAAGCAAGACCCCTCTCCTCCTCCTTCCCAGCTCCCGCCCACTCTGTCCAGCAGCCCCTGGGAGAGGGACGGGAGGCCGGGGCTCCGCAACCCACATGCTCATGACTGCCTCTGCCCCACCACCCTGCAGCATTACAGCAAAGACAAGGGGGCCATCTGCACAAAGCTCGTGAAACCGAAGAGGAAGCAGGGCACCAAGTCTGCAGAGGAGGAGCTGGCCAAGGGTAGGGGTCGCGCCCTTCTGCATATATGGCTCAGGCCAGACCACCCTGGTGCATGGCTGGTTGTGCCTGGCAATGTGGACACAAGACCTGGGGCTGCCCCCTAAAGAGGGGGTTCCCACACCTGCCACTTCTATGTTCCCCTCAGGATGGCCTGTCACCCTGAGCTCTGACCCACCCACACTCTTGCATCCCCTCATGGCCAAGTTCTAACCTCAGTGAACTCTGACCCTTCCCCACCCCAGGCCACTGTTGCCCTGGTCCAGCCTCAGGGCTTCCTATCAGACCACCCCATCGTTGTCAGCGGGAGTTCCCCTTCTTCCATGTTCGCCCAAGTCCTGATTCTTCATTTCCTCATGCCTCTGTGCTACTGTGCATTCTGTTCCCTTAGCCTGAAATGCTTGTCCAGCCCACGTTGTGTCCTGTTGATACTCAAAACCCAAAGCTAATGCTGCCCCGCCACCTCTTTTGAGCCTGATTATCCTATTTCCTGGGGACAACTGGACATACAGGAGATGACACCCAGGTGGAGGCTGGGGTCACTGTGCTTCATGGACCTGTGGGCCATGATTTGGAGGGGTCTTGGAGAGGAGGAGGACTACTGAACCTGTAGATAGAGAAAGGAGAACACAGGTGCTTGAGAGAGGGCATGGGGGCGGGGTGGGGGCATATCACTGATGACAACTTAGAGTACTGGAAGATTCCAGGAGGTTCCAGAAGCTTTCCCCATCTCCAGGTCTGCTGTAGCTCTGACTCTGTGTGTGTGTCTGGTTGGGCAGGGGTCAAACCTGTAAAGGGAAGATCTCTGAGGTATTTGGAGGCTTGCAATCTCCTGAGGACAGAAGGGCAGTCCTGAGGGGTTTGTCCCTGGGCAAGATGGGGTATTTCTGGAGGGCAGGACGGGGGTCGTAACCCTCCACTGCAGACCCCTCTTTGCACAAGTCGGCCCCAGGTCAGCTCAGACATGCCCTTGACCTGCCGGAAACAGCAATTGCTCAAATGCGGGGAGCTCCCCAAATGAGGGGCTGGGGGAGCCGGTGTGCCCCTAACCCAGTTTTCCTCCTATAGCCGGCTGGTTACTGAACTTGCAACATTTGACCCTGGGAGTGCAGATTGGAGAGGGGGAGTTTGGAGGTGAGTGGGGGCGTGGGGTGGGGGCGCGCTGAAGTTCTGGAGTTACAGAGATGCATTCGCTCCCATCTTGAACACCTACTTGCCACGGAAGCCAAGCTACTCCTCAGAGCCTCAGTTTCCCCCAGGTTAAGGACAGTTGTCAGGAGGAGTAAATGAGCTCAGGCAGACACCCAGCGCTTCTGCCTGACGCCCGGCACCCCCCGGCCCCTGCACAGGCTGGTCCCTCCCTCCAGGAATCCCCTGAAATGAGGATTCTGGAAGGCTCTGAGGCTCGTCAAGGGTCCCCGACTTCCTCCACATAGGGCTAGAGTGTAACTATTTTTAGCTTTGTGGCCCAGCAGCTCTGTCACCTCTCTCAGCCCTGCGGGGTAGCAGGAAACGGTCACAGACCACGGTGAATGAACGGCGTGGCCCCGTGCCAATAAAACTTTATTCCGGAAGGAGCATTTGATCGATTCGTTCAAATGAAACATCTTCGTTTGGGCTTTTCAACCATTTAAAAATGCAAACGCCATTGCGAGGCCCAGAGCCTGGCAGACACGAGATGACATCAGACTGGGCCCAGGGAGGCAGGCTGAGGACACCCTGGTTAGATGATGCTCTCTGATTGGCGGTCTGCAGCTGGCAGGGCCTAGGGGTCCCGGCCCCGGGCCCCACGGCTGGGCTGGCCAACGCGGGGGTCGTGCGAGGGTTCTGTCCGGGTCCCTCCGGTCTCCATCTTCGTCCCCACCCCGCAGCCGTCTTGCAGGGCGAGTACCTGGGCCAGAAGGTGGCGGTGAAAAACATCAAGTGTGATGTGACGGCCCAGGCCTTCCTGGACGAGACCGCGGTCATGACGTGAGTCCCGGGTAGGGGACATCCTGGGTTTCCGGGCTTTGCCGCCCTCTCACCCTCCTGCCCGCCCCCAGGAAGATGCAGCATAAGAACCTGGTGCGTCTCCTGGGCGTGATTCTACACCAGGGCCTGTACATCGTGATGGAGCACGTGAGCAAGGTGGGGGCGGGGCCGAGCTGGGGCGGGGCCCGACGGTGGGTGGGCTCATAGACAGGTGGGCGTGGCAAGATTTGTGGATGAGGCAGGGTCATAGATATGTGGGCGGGGCCGAGGCCATAGATATGTGGTGGGTGGGACCTGATGGTGGGTGGGGTCGGTAAAGGCGGGGCCTTAGAGATGTGGTGGGGCGGGGCCTGGGTGTGGGTGGGGCCAGAGGTGGGAGCGAGGCTGAAATGGGGCGGGACCTGGGATGAAGGTGGGCCGCTAGGGTGGAGTTGGAGGCATATTATTTGCAGGGGCCGGACCTAGGTGGGTCTGAGGGTGTGAACTGTCCAAGGTGGGGCAGGGATAAAGATATGAGC
>RJWH01007808.1:0-36430 GCA_004363575.1 Solenodon paradoxus | reverse complement strand
CAGCTGACGGTCCCATCCCCACCCCGCGGAAGCCCCTCTGCGTCTCAGTCACCCCAGCCCGGCCTGAACCGCAGCAAGAATCCGAGGACCTGGAGCACGCCAGACGGCCTCGGGCTGGATGTGTGGAAGTGGCAGGGAACACGAAACTGCCAGGAAAGTTTATTCTCTTTGTTACGTCCGCTGGGTCTTTCTCTAAGAAAGGTCTGCTAGCTACCCTTGGACTTCACCGGTACTCTGATTACCGATGCGCTGTGTTTTTGCTGCGTCTGACAAATAATTAAGCACACACGTGCGCACACACACACGCACACGCACGCACGCGCGCGCTGAGAGTTCTTCTATCATGTTAAGCCTGCCTTGATTCCGCTAGCAAATGTCCAAGTCACTCCTTTTCTTTCTTCCTACCCGGTTCGAAAACAGCAGGGTTTGAAATAAACTTTACTCAAACTCAGCTTTGGGGCGCTCTAACTTAAGGTGCTCTAACTTAAACAGGGTACTCTAACCCTATTCAGTTCCAACCGCTTTACGGAAGGAAAGGTAGCCAATTCAGGGAAGGGTTCATTGGAAATTGTTCAGGCCTGCTGACTAATTTCTTTTAACCTTTCGTTATTTGCAGGCATAGTCATTTGCATGGTTCGCTCATCCATGTTAAGTTTGAAATTCAAAAGCAAATCGAATTTAGTGTTAAACGCTGTTTCTATTTTTAGGGTAAAATGTCACTTTTTACATATATTTCCCTCTACTGACTTTCTACTTGTAAACTTTGTGTCAGAGCCACAGGGCCCCTTTGCCAGAAGGCTAGGTTAGATTTTATGCATGTCACTCCATGTTTGATTCAAGCATGCACCCAGAAACCCGACTCTGAGCAGCCTCATTCAATTGACTCCAGATTCCCTCAGTTGCAAGCCCCAATGGCCAGACTGTAAAAAAAGAAATTTATTACTAAACCCAAGTCGTTACACATTAGAAAAGAGGCAAATCTCATGTTAAGACCCACCGTGTGTTCCCTGAGTACACCCCAATGTCACTTACTGTATCCAAAGCGGACTTTAGTTCAATTTCTCTGCCCAGAGGTGGTACAATCTGTCCAGCGAAGTCCCCAGCTCTGGCTCCAGCTGACTTGAGTCCCGTCTGATATCTGAGGCACTGCCCTCTGCTGGAAGAGGTTTGGTCTATGAGTTATGAGTCTCCCTATAGGTCAATGCTCCTTACACACGTGCTGTTGCCTGATTTGGAGCTCTGCTGCCCATCTCCCTGCCTCGCTGTCTCCAGACTGTCTGGTGGAATCCACAGCCCTGCACCCATCGTGCTTGTAACTGCGTCTGGAAATTCCTCTTCTGATCCAGAAATCAGTGTTGAGCAATTATAGCAAGTCTCTGCTGTGTTACTAACCTTTTGAAGCAGGGAACGCTTCTTTTTGAGGTCATCTCACCTGTTGACAATGCTAACATCTCTGAATTGTTGGCCAAGATGTTCCGGTGAGATATCTTCATTTCTTCACAAAGTGAAACATACTCCCCCCACCCCAGTCCAGATTCCTTGTTGGGTCACCTTAATCAACTACCAGGTCAATAAATATCTCACTCATCTGAAGGTTCTCCTAAACTTTCCTAAGAAGAGAATTCATTACAGCAGCATTTAGGAAAGCAAGCAATTTGAAGTACTTAAAATGTCCTTCGGCAGCCTAGTTTAAAAAAACAATGTGTTTTTTAACTCACAAATTGGGATACTATGTAGTTATTAAAAAGAGGAAAGTAGACTTTTAAGTGCTGATATGAAAAGATGGCCAAGATGTTTTGTAAGGCTGAAAAAAAAGGAAGAATCTGAGCAAATGTGTACTTGCTCCCATTTATGTAAAATAGGTAGGCGTGTGTGTCATATATAAAGTTACATAGCCATTAAAATCTGAAACAAAGTCATTAATATCGGTGAAAGTACTATGAAAGCATTGTCATTTCTCCATATCATTTTTATCGGTAGAAATAGGGAATACATGTAATACTATCATATTTTTAAGGGAGAAATGAACACTGTTGACCCTCATATCCTCAATCTCCTGTCTACAAATCAGTGGGCAGACCTGCCCAAATTAAACGAACTCCCTAACCCTGCCTTTCCTGTCTTTACCAAACCTCTCTATACTTAAAAAAATATTTTCATATACATTATCTCTTTAGAGTCCAGTTGTTCACCCTCTTAATTTTCTTAGGCAATGAGAGCATAAAGACCAGTTAGAAGAACACAGTCTGGCGGTTGAGATTCAATGGCTATGATCTGGTGCAGTCGGGCATCTAAATACAGCTCCCGATTGCCTAGCTGTGGGACCTCAAGCTGATGATTTCACCTGTCTGAGCCTCGAACTGCTCACCTGTAAAATGGAGCTAATCATTTAATTGAGAGTATAATGAGATGTATCAGATGTAAAATGCTTAGCACAATCCCTTGTTCGTGGTGAATTTCACCTTCCAACTCTAGCTACGTGGTTTTTCTTTAGATTTTTAATAAAGTGTTAGTTCTTACAAAAAGTAGCCTTACAGAGAGAGGAAAACAAAACTTTTTTTGTGGCACAGAATAGTAACTGTTACTCTTTCTAGTGTTAAAGGTTTCTAGTGATTCCTTTCAAGGGAAGAATGTTGTTTATATACCGGTAGATCTATCAATCCATCTTCTGTTTTGTTTTGTTTTCTAAGAAAAGTTGGACGCAGGAATGAAGGCGGGTAGGCAGACAGACAGGAAGAGAGAGGAGGAAGAAGAATGTTTGTTTATTTTCATTTACTTGTTCATCTTGGTTGTTCCCCTCAGGCACAGATCTCTAACCCCAGTCCTTGGACTGTGTGGACTGTGCTCACGAACCTAAAAGCTAAGCCACCAGGGCGTGCCATAGATTAATTTTTTTAATCACAAAAATGTGCCATATATGTATATTTTTATTACAAAAGTAACCTCACTACACACACCATTCTGCTTCTTGCTTTTTTCCTACTTGTTCTATCTTGGGGATTTTTTTTTTCATTTCAGATATATAGATTTATTTCATTTTTTGAAGTGACTGAATCATGAGTTAGTTAACAAGATCCCTATTGAAGGACACTGGTTTCTTCTAGTTCTTACACTGAATATCTTCCACATATATCTTTGTCAGCTCATCTTTAAGATGAATTTCCAGTAATTCAAGAATAGAACTAAAAGGTAGTTGCATTGAGGATTCTTCTGGTAAATATTGCCAAATTATCCTTCAGAAAGACCAAACCATCGCTTTTCTATTAACACGGTCTGACAGTATCTGCTTCTATAACTTCACCCTAGATATTATTAACTTCAGTATTTCATCACTATTACTTCTCGCATTAGGGTATTTTCAGGAACAAGAAATCCAAGATAGTGTCGTAGAAGGAATCTGGGCTTCAGAACCAGACATTCCTAAAATTGCTTTTGCCAGTTAGCCCTCCAATTCTCTCATTTGTAAAGTGGGACATAATCGAAGTCACAGGGCTCCTTTGAAGACTAAATGTGGCAATCTATTCAATACGCTTAGCGTTCCAAACTCTAACTCCTCAATCCATGTAAACTGCTCAAATAATGGCTTTTCATTCCCAGGACTCACAGTTGGCCAGGAGTGGGGTGGAGGAGAGAGTAGCTTCTCCAGAGAGTATGCCCTTGAGATTCAGAACTTTTGCTTTAATTCTGTCACTGCCATTCTAAAGTAACTGTTGCTCAGTCAGTGATTTTCAAGAACACAGCCAATTTTTAATGTAGTGTGAAGAAGTCTTAGATTATAAACTACATGCAGAATCTGCATATTACAGGTACCTAATCTCATTTGATGCAATTAACTTGGCACAGGTTTCAAGTGCTAGACAGACAGTTCGCTTCAGGCACCAGTTCACATCTCTCTTGCTTCCAGTTTACAATTCCTTCACTTGTGATTCTTGGAGCCATGGACTGTTCTGGATAATTTCCCTGCACTTTCACCCTCCAAGTGAGTCCTTTCACCTTCTGGGTCCTGGGAGGTGGGGGAAATGTGTTTCTATCTAGTTCCCAGACCTCCCTTCTCCTTTGTTTGAAGTTGCTGTTGAGTTAGTCCAAAGCTAAGTCAGTACAGCAGGTCCTAGAGAATAACGTCCTTTTGTTATAATGTTGATGAGAAAACAAGTTGAAGGAAACATTCTTCCAGGAGCTGGTTTTGTTGTACATTGTTTCACTTAAAGTCACAGTTTCCAAAAACCTATCTAAGACATTCAATGATAACTTACTGTAATGTCCTTGGTCTTAACCTACAGAAATCTCAAACAAAGCACCTCCTCTTCTTATTTTGATACTTTAGGAGGCCCTTTGATAAAAGATTGTTCTGAGTTCTTTACAGCTCCCTCCAGCCTCTGAGATTCCAATCTTCCCCTTCAAATCCTGCCTCCAGCTAGATCAGAAAACCAATTGTCTATATTTATTATCTTTATTCATTATAAAAATGTTCTTGCTTAAAAAAGAGTGCAGACCGACTACCCAGAAAAAAAATCACCATTACATTTTTGTGCCTTTCACACTTTTTTCTTGGAGAATGAAAAGTTCTTTTTTTTTTAAACTAAGAATGGGCTCATGTCATTTTGCAAGCAGCTTCTTTCCCTTACTCAAACGTCATGTCTGTGTAAAGTATTAAAAATACTCACATAACCCTCATGAGTTGCATTCTTCCTCAAAGCCTTCTGTTTTCTTAAAACCCGAATTGGTATTTAATCACATTCAACCCCACCCATCTGAACCCTTTGTCCAGCCAGTGGGATTCCTTGGGAGGGGTTGCTTACCACGAAAGTTTCATGCCAGCCTGGCTAGGGAAATTCTCCTAAAGAGACTCTCAACTCTCATTTTCCACATGACAGCTGGGAAAGTGAGTTCCTCAGAACTCCCAGGCCTACTAAATAGGAGTGTATCTAAAATGGATCTAAAGGTCTTAATCATTTTCCTTCTCCACTTCAGTTAAGTACCCAATACATGTAAGGAATGAGCTTTAAAAATAAGCATACTCCTAATTTATGTGCACCTGAGTCATCTGGAGGTGATGTTAAACCCCAGGTGGCCAGGGCCTACCCTCAGAGCTTCCGAGTCTGAGTCCGTAGGCAAACCCCCCACCCCCGTATAATAACTTAAATTTCTAAGTTTCCAGGTGACTCTCCAACTGGTCTACAGATCACACTTTCTTTCTACTTTAAAAAATTTATTATTTTTAAATTGCAATGTAATTCTCCTGCCATTGCAGCCTCCATGTAAAGGTGTACAATTTAGTGGATTTGTGGTATAGTCACAGGGTTCTGCCACCATCACCATTGTCTAATTCTAGAACATTTTTTAACACTCAAAAAGCAAACTATATAGCCATTAGCAACCAATCCAAATTCCCCACTTTCCCTAGCCCTACCCAATCACTTGATGTATTTTCTGTCTGTATGGATTTGTCCACTCTGGACATTTCATTGAAATGGAATCATACATTTGTGTTTGGCTTCTTTCACTTAGCGTAAGTTTTTTCATGCTGTAGTATAATCAGTTCTCTGTTCCTTTTCGTGGTGGGATATTCTGCCATTGTAGGTATAGATCACATTTTGTGTATCCATTCATCAGTTGATGGACATTAGAGACCACACTTCATGTACCACTGTTTTAAATGGTGGTAGGACTTCATATCTGAACTGTCTCTACTCAGTATTCATTCATTTCTGCTGCCATCCATCCATCATTCAGCACACATACACTGAATGCCTACTGTATGCCAAGCACTTTGCTAGGTAGTGGGAACTGAAAGAGGATAATAAGACACAGTATTCTAAGGAGCTCATGGCCTTTTGAGGGACACAGACAACTAAACCAGTATTTACAAGTACCGTGTGTCAAGTTTCACAATAGAGATATGGCCAGGGTTCTATGGGAGACCCAGGGAAACTTTTACTTTTAGAAAGTGATTGGACTGTGGGCAACGAGGCCAGAGGGGTTAGTTTGGACTAGAGTTGGATAAAGAAGTCTTATGTAGTAAAAACAGAGGGTTGACCTTTCTTCTGAAGGCTGTAGGAAGTCATGGAAGGTGGTTTTACAAAGGTTGAGCTGTCCTGCTTTGAGTAGAGGCAGGTACTTCATCATTCAAGTGCACATTCAAATATTGTCTCTTCCCCATGTGTCAAGGGAAAAAAAGCATCTACCTTATTTAGGTGTTGTGAAGATCAAGTAAGAAAAAGAACCTCAATACATGACATATGGTAGGTGTTCATAAGAGGTAATTATGATCAGGTTTGAATTTGAGAAAACTGATGACATGGAAGACGTGCTTCCCAGAGTATTGAAACTACCAAGTTAGTTCAGCTATCAAGGACATAACTTGACATAGTGGCAAGTGGGATAAATTAATGGTATAATGATAATGATTTATAGATTACAGACTATATGCCAGGTATTGTGTAAAATGATTTACACATATTGTTTCATTCCATTCTTGCAATAGCCTTAAGAGTTTAGCACCATTAGTATTGCTTTCAACTTTTACAGTGAAGGGATTAGGCTCAGAAAAGCTAAATTATTTTTCAAAGTTGCATAGCTTGTCAGTGGCAGAGCTTCAAATCAGTGTGACTCTGGAGACTAGACTATATGAAACACTTTGCTTCAAAGCAAGCATATAGAGCAATGAAGGGGTGATGGGACAGCGTTAAAGAAATGGGGCTTTAATTCTGTATCTCTAATGTTCAGCAAGGCTGGTTGTGTGTGTGTGTATGCGTATATGTGTGTATATGTGGATATGTGTCATTTAAGGAGAGGGATGTGGTCTGAGAAATGTATCATTAGGCGATTTCATCATACAAACATCACAGTGCAGTCGCGCAAATCTACATGATGTCCCCTGCCACACACCTTTAGCTATGTGGTATAGCTTATTGGGAACACCATCATATATGTGGCGCATCATTGACCAAAATGTCATTAGTTGACACATGACTGTATATACAACTAAATATTAGTCATCAATAAAAGCAAGGAAATCCTGCCATTTGAGACAACATGGATGAACCTAGAGGGCTTTATGCTAAGAAAATATGTTAGACAAAGACAAATACTGTATGAACTTACTTACATGTGAAATCTTCAAAAAACTCTAAACTCACAGCAACAGAGAGGTTGCCGGAGGAGCAGGGGAATGGGAGAAATGGGTCAAAGGGCACAAATTTCCAGTTAGCAAAAACTTCTGGGGAGGAAATGTGCAACATGATGGCTGTAGATAACAGTGCTGGATTGTATACTTGAAAATTCCTCAGATAGTAGGTCTTAAAAGTTTGCAGCGCGCGTACACACACACACACACGCAAAAGTAACTATGTGAGGTGATGGATGTGTTTACTAACCATTTTGTGGTCATCAATTCTCAGTGTGTATGCGTATGGAATTGTCTCTTTGTACACTTCTCATTTCTACAATGTTGTTGGGTCAATTTTATCTAAATAAAGCTGGAGGGGGGAAAAGTCATTCTTTTATTTTTGAATTCACTCTTCTGTATACGTTTTAATTTTTGATAATTCCATGAAAGGCCACATTTCGGATAAACCTTTAACGTGAAATTGAGGGTTCTCCATTAGTTGAAAGTATGATGAGGAAAACCTTGTAGATTCCAGGTCATCTGACTCAACTTCCCAAGGGAATTTATCTTAAGGGCTTCAAAACTTAGGAAAATGCATTTCTGACCTACTTGGGCCTGCATGTGCTCTCAGAAATTCCCCCCAGCAGGTAACCAAAATTCAGACTAGGAGGAAATTGCTTCAAAATGGCATTTTTCATCATTTAGCAGGACTGATGTCTGAATGCTTTAAATGGCTGATGCTGTGTAAATGTGAGGAGTGACTTGGACAAATCAATGTAAAGATATGTATTATTGTTTCTAAAATAGATCATGGTTGTTTTCTGTTTTGAATGCAAATCCTGTTCGTTTTTTATTTGGAGCAGCTCACTGAATATGCGGAGTCCTAGCACTAGGGGTCAGTACAAGATTAAATTAGGAAGAGCCACTTTGATTTCTTTTTCTTTACTTGCAAAGTTTTTCTAATAAGACAAAGAAGATTTCTTTTCTGGATTTCAAACAAAGTGACGCAACTCACTGCCTTGTTGCTGTGAGAACATCAAAGCTAGAAAGACTGGGTTGGCATTGCACAAACTAGGCATCATGGGAGATCACCAGGGCTTAAGGAACTGGAGTAGTTTGAGGGTCAGATTTTAATGATCGACAATTGTTTTAACGTTTTTTATTAGTTATTTTGATTTCTACACAGTAAAATAGCCTTATATGTAGAGGCTCCCCATTCCTCATATATATGTCAACACACCCTGCCCTCCACCACATCACCAAGTGTTCTTCCCCATTGTCTGGTGGGCTCTGCCACCATTTCTCCCGCCCTCCTCCTGCTCCTGTTCCGCCCTTTATTGGTCACCTCAGTTGGATTGCAAGCTGGCACTCAATTTCGTGTCGTGAAAAGTCGATTAGAAGTTTGGGGGTGAGGGTGGAAGAGTGAGTACTCTCCTGTGAACCAGTTCGTAAACATTGAAATAATGAATGATTTGACACAGAGTAGAATTTTCAAGCTGACTGCATTTGTGCTGATTAACTCAGCGACTGCTCTACCCGGGTAGACACGATGAATACAATCAACTTCGAGATCACTTTGAGAGCCTAGGGACTTGGCTAATCCTAAAGGAACCTCAAGTTCGCCGTGCTCAATATTTAGGATATTGCGTTTTCTCCTTTAATCTCCAGAACTTTTTCCCTTTCTTGTGCTTTCCTTTCATGGTACCACCAGCCACCGGTTACTTCATCCTCACTTCCCATATCCAAGCAACTACCAAGTTCTGACAATTCTCCCTCCTTAGTTCTTACATCTGCCACATATTGTGTCTGTTCGAGAGAGGTTCGTGTAGAGAGATTTGAGAAACATTTGTGTGATATCTTTTACCTAAACTTTGCAGTAACCCTGCTCAGTGACTTGTAGGCCTTTAACCCTTTCCTTCACACTTCCGTCAGTGTCAGGAGGCCAGTCTGTTTGAACAAATTTGACTGCATCTTTCTGCTGATTTCAGCAGCTCGCTATCAAGATGAAGTGTAAACTCATATGCATAGCTCTTCTACAATCTTGTCCCTGCCTACATTCCCAGCGCATATCCCAAATCCACGCCCTTTCTGTCCTGGTATAACTTAAGTTTTAAAGCTTTTTAAATTTTTAATAAATTTACACACAGTCTCATGGATTTAATATAGTCTCATATACTGCGGTCTTACAAATTTCCATGTCTAGTTCAGCTCACTTACCTCTAGATTCATACTTGATTGTTCTACTTGTATGTATTCAGATATCTCAGATTTATTATGTCTAACACCGAACTTTGAAAATTACCTCACCTCAACAAAGAAAAGAAACCCACGCCCAGCTTGCAACCTTAAAAATCTCAGTCAATGGCGATCCCAGCTTAAAGTTGCTCTCGTCAACTGGACAAGGCCATTCAGTTGTCCTTAAGTCATCTGTTTCACTCATGTCATACAATCCAATCCATTGAGAGAGAACCGAATGACTTGCCTACAAAATACGTCCAACATTTGATCATTTTTTCCCACACCTTACCACTGCCGTTAGTCTGATCCAAGTCACCATTTTCACTTCCTGTAGTATTGCTATGTTCTTCTAACTGCATGTCCTCCCTCCTCCCATTCAGTGTCTTTTCAACACAGTAGTCATAATGGTTCTGTTATCCCATCAAATTTTGCACTGGTTTCTCATCTCACTCAGAGTAAAGTGAAGGCCCTTATAATTGTTTACAAGATGCTACGTGAGTTGACTCCTCCAACATATTAGGTGCACTCTGGCACCAGCCTTTCGACTTGGCCTGCTGTTTTTCTGGTAAGTTCTTTCCCCAGAAGCAAGCAGCTCTATCTTCCTTTCTTTAGATCTTTTAGTCAAAAGCACCACAGTGAGGCTACTCTATATAAAATTGCATCCCCTAAATACTATACCTATAATCCCTCTGGTTTCATTTTTTGTTCTCAATGGCACCGATCCTCTTCTGAAACTCTAGATGTTTAATGTGTTTCCCTATTGCAATATTAACTCCAGGTTTTGCTGACTGCATATCCTGGTGCCTTGAACAGGACCTGCACTGCAGCAGATTGCAAGAGTGATACAATTCTGCACATGTGATATTTCTTTCCTGTGCCCACTTTTCATGTTATTACCTTCAACCAGGAGGTTGTCCATGCTCTTTCTTTTTTACCTATGGATTTTTTGTCATTTTTTTATAAAAACCTTACTGAGCTATGTCATATATCATGTAGCCCGCCCATTTAATGTGTGCTGTTCAGTGTTATTTAGTGTGTTAACAGAGTTAAGCAACTAAAACCACAGTCAGCTTTGCTGCATTTTCTATCCCCTCAAAAAGAAACACTTTATCTCTTGCTCCCTCTGACCCCCAATTCCCCAGCCCTAAGCAACTACTAATCTACTTAGTGGAGCTGTAGATTCATCTATTTGGGACCTTTCATATCAGTAGAATCATATGCTACATGACCCTTAGTTTTTACTGAGTTCTTTCACTTGTTGATCAAATAAAATATGATGAAGCTAAAATAAAATCACCATGTTTGTTTGGCATCATAAATTTACAAGTCAGGGAGTACAGTCTCAGATATTCACCCAAATTATGTCTCATTGGGGTCTTTGTTTAGGGGATTTAAAAGGAAAATATGGGGCAAAGAAGGATAGAACTGACTCTGAACTAGAACTGGTTATTGATTACGTTCTTTAGCATGAATTAGCTTAATTCCTCAAGCTGGCTTTGGCTACTATGGAGAGAAGACAAAGAAATATATCCATACATTCCAGTTCTTAGAGAAGGGGCTGTGTCTAGTTGGAAACGGATTCTTTCCAGTCAGTAAAAAGTTTTTTTTAAGCTATAAGTTCAGTAAGATACAGTCTGGAGCACAATATATTCATTTCAGTCAGCCTCTAAACCTCTTTTTATACACTTATCATAATGATTTTAAGGTTTATTTTTGTAGTAGCATATATCACTACTTTCCATTTCATAGTCAAATAATGTTCCATTGTATTGATATACCACATTTTGTTTACCCACTCATCAGTTAACGGACATTTTGGTTGTTTTTCCCTGTTCACAATTATGGATAATACTGTTACAAAATTGGTGTACAAGCTGTCAGACTGTTTTCCTAAGTGACACTACCATTTTACATCTCCACCATCAGTACATACGGGTTCCAATGTCTTCTCCTCTCCACCATTTGTGATTGATATTTTTTTCCAAAGTAAAGGTTCAGGCAGAAATGAAGGCAAGTAGGCAGGTGGGTAGGAAGAGAGAGGAGGAAGAAGCATTTTTATTCATTTTATTTAGCTGTTTATCTTGGCTGTCCTCTCTGACCCTGGGACATGAACCCAGGACCTCAGGATGCATGTGCAATGCACCCAACCCCTATTCCATCTTTGGTGCACTTTGGTGATTTTTTTTTATTCTACCCATCCTGGTATGTGTGACTTGTTATCTTGTTGTCATTTAGACTTGCTTTCCCTTCATGATGTTGAACATCATTCTATGTGCTTATTGGTAGTTTGTAATTTTCTTTGGAAAATGTCTATTTCAATCAATTTCTTTTGAATGTAGCTAACTAGTTGTTCCAGTATCATTTGTTGATAAGACTATCCCTGGGTGTGCCTGGGTTAGATTAATTGCCCCTGAGGGAGCAAGCCACATATCCCTGAGTTTGAGTCCTGGGTCTGGGTGGACACAACACAACATAACATAACATACCACAGCATAGCATAGCATAGCAGAACATAATTAATATAACATAATACACTTCTTCCTCCTCTGTCTTCCTGTGCCTACTTGCCTTTATTTTTGCTTTTACCTTTCCTTTAAAAAAAAAGACTACATCTCCCACACCCATATGATGGTCTTGACACTCTTGGCAAAAATCAACTACCCATAGATGTATGGGTTTGTTTCTGGACTCTAAATTCTCTTCATTGATTTAAATGGCTAGCCTTATGGTAGTACCATACTGTTTTGGTTACTGCTGCCTTGTAGTACATTTTAAAATGCTGAATCATGAGTCTTTCAACTTCGTTCTTTGTTCTTAAGATTTTTTTTTCATCTATTCTGTGTCCCTTGAACTTCCATATGAATTTTAGAACCAGATAATCAGTTTCTAAAAGTTAGTGATCTGGGATTATGGAAAGAATCACAGCAGGTCATGGTGTATAATATTTTCGATATTTTGAGGCATTTGGTTTGATAGTCTTTTTGTTAGTTAATAAGAAATTAGGGCCTGGTTGTAGTTTTATTTCTCTCTTTTTTTGCTCTGGTTTGGTATCAGGGTAATACTGGTTTCATAGAATGAGTTGGGAGGTATTCTCTCATTCTCCTCTCCATTTTTGAAAAAATAGTTTGTGAAAATTATTATTACTTTTAAAAATATTTGATGGAATTCACTGGTGAAGCCATCTGGGCATGAGTTTTTCATTCTGAGTACTTTTCTTGTTTTATTACTAAACCAATGTCTTTGCTTGTTATAGACCTATATAGATTATCTCCTCCTGAGTCAATCTTGGTAGTTTGTGTCTTTCTAGAAATTTTTCTATTTCAGCTAAATTATTTATTGGCATGCAATTGTTCATAGTATTTCCTTATGACCCTTTTTATTTCTGGTAGTAATTCCCCCCCTTTTTTCTGGTTAGTGTATATTTTTCCTTCAATATTAAACTCATATAGTAGTTGTTGCAGGAAGTTTTCTTTCACACTCTCCAAAAAACTTGCTTAAATAACGTTTCAGTGTTCCTCCCCATTTCCTTATCATATCACTTTCACACTGTGTTATTGTCTCTTTATTATGTCTATTTTCCCACTAGACTGTAAGCTATTTGAGAGCAAGGACTTTGGTCTTAATAACAGAAAACGTTTAATGAATGTTTTTCAAATGAAATTAGTGACTGTGATCAGGCCCTTGTGTCTTGATGCACCCATCTGCCAATCAAGGTAAATGCTCCTGTTTGCTAATCATGCCCCCTCTCTTCTTGTGGAAACATATAGTCATATTCTTATTCTTGAACCCTCTCTTTGTCGGTCTTTATACTCATCTGATGTAATAATCCCTCTCCCTCAACCAAGAGTTACCAGATACTTCAGAAAGTCAAATCTTAGATATCAGTATTCTATCCTTATGGATTATCCATGGATCCTTTAAAAATATCTCCAGCTGAAGAAAATATAAGTGATCCTTAAATATATTGAGAGACGTTCAGCCTCACTTTAGAATATGAAATGTGCTAAGTAAAATTACACAAAGATAAAATGTTTCACCTTTCATATTGGTGAGGGACAAAACCTTTGATTATATACTTTCTTGACAATGATATAGAAAAAGTAACACTCTGATACACTGCTAGTGGGGCTATAAAAATTATTAACATCCATGGAGGGCAATTTGACAATTTCTATCTCTATTATAAATCTACATGTTTTTCAACCAAGCAATCCCAGTTCTAGAAATTTATCCTACAGATATAGTCCAATGCATTTGTAATGGTATCAGTACAGGATTATTTATTACAGCATTATCCAATACATCAAAATATTGAAACTTAATTTAACTTTACTTTAATATAAGACCAGTTAAATAAGTTATATTGCCTTCATACAGCATAATATTATACAATCATAAAGGAATAAGGAATCCTTTATAAAAGTATTTGGAATAGTTTTCAAGATACATCAGTGAATTTCAAAGAGCAGTGTGCAAAACTTTGTGCACAGTCTGTTGTCATTTGAACAAAAAGGGAGGATCCACACCCTTATAGATGGCATGTGCATTAAATACTTTCCCAATGATAAACATGTGAGTGGTTAAGAAATTTTCTGTCTCCCCTGTTCTATCATTTGAATTTTAAGCATATTAATATATTGTCTATTGTAAAAATGAATCACCCTGCTCTATCTTGTACCTTGAGAATGAGATTAGGGAATCTAAAATCACTCATATGTTGGTTTGTAACAAAAATACAGGCTTAAACATGACCACTGCTGACCTGCTTGCTGCATAAGATATGACCTATTCCATAGTGCAATGCATGTCAAAAGGTGGTCCCAGAGGAGAGGCACTGGAATCATCTGGGAACGTATTAGAAATGCAAAGTTTCCAGTTCCATTGCAGACGTACTGAATCAGAAACTCAGGGGTTGGGCCTAGCAATCTGTGTTGCAGTAACATTCCAGGGCTTCAAGATTAACTTTGAAAACCAGGACAAGTCAAATCAACTGATGAAGCACATGTACTTAATGAGCATCTGTAGTATGGATTATCTCCCTTTCCCCCTTACACTTGGTCAGGCCAGAAAATCCTACTAATACTTGCTCTTGATTGTCTCCTGCCTCCATTTGCCACTACCTTCCTGCCCTTCTTGGCTGCATTATTTTAGCTTAGGTCCTCATCAACTCACCCCACAAAAACCTACCAGTTCCCCTCTCCACCTCCAACATTCCTTCCAGGTCAATTCAAGATTTTTCGAATATTGTTCTAAAAACCCCTGTGTTTTACAAATCAATCAATGGCCTACTAAAAGTAAGTGATAATGCTTCATTGCCACGAGAGAAGGATACATTTATTCCAACTGGGCATTCAAGGATCTGCTTAATTTGACTCCAAACTGACTTTGAAATTTTTACCCTTATGAATCTCCAGCAGGAGCATTCCTATGAATTTAAATTATTCCTTACATATACTATGAGAATTTATGCTTCTATACCTTTTTCCTTTTTCAAATACATCCCACTCCATATTCACCATCTCTCCCATCTACTAGTACTTATCGCCTGAATTTTAGCTTAGATGCTCTACTCTTCTCTTCCTTTTAACCCTCAATAATTAATGGCATTAATTGGGTTACATCTGATTTAGGAAAAGGTAGCAGAGAGTAAAATGAGGGTGTCAGACAGCCTGGAAAATTCAGCCTCTTTTCAGAGTCATTTAGAAATATCAACTACAATCTATGACATTTTTAAGTGTTGGAAAGTGACCCCAGACAATTTAGCTTAATTTGTGTTTCCATATAGGTTGCATTTTATTAAATATTAAAATTTTGCTCTTTCGTTGGACTTGTGCTTAACATATCATAATGTAATCACATTATACAATCGCATCATTTAAACCAACATTGTGGTTGAACCCCACCTCATATTCCGGGTGTTATTAGCAGCTGGACAACATGTTACTCCATAGTCCATATGGGGTGAAGGGAAACTAACTGTATCGTTTGTTGCTTTTTAGATCTGTTTATGTTTATCCAAACAAATATGTCATTAGTATCAGCTAACATTATTATTTGAGTGACATTAGCTGTGTGTTGTTATGCATAATAGACTACCAGGGATTATAATATAATTGTGCTGATTGTTTTTTGTTTATGAGTCAAGAAAAGTACATGTATCACATCATGCTAGGAAATGAGTCGGAGCTTGTACTGGGACCTTTATAGCAGAGTGCAAGTAATGTGTGTCAGCAGTAAGTCAGAAGTCAAAGGAATTACAGAAACAAGACTGACAACCCATAAAGGACGTCGAAGTTCATTCAAATAGTGAGCAATCAGGAGATGTCTGTTTAGTCATTCAAATGTGGTGTGCTGGTAGCAGCAGCAGACTGGGACGTATGAAGGTCTGACTTTGAGAGTCTGTCGTGGGCTAGGACGGCAAGTCTCTATGTCTCTTAGACGCCTCGCTTCCTCTCTGAGTATCAATCTAGTAAGGCTCTTCTAGCTCTAGAAGTCTATGAACCTATGATTCTACTCAGTGTGAGGCACTAAGCTGGTGCTTTGTGGGAACCAAAGTCATGTAAGACAGTCCATGTTCTTTAATTCAAAGGAAGGAGTTGAATGGTTCCATGAACACCTGGTAGACATTTGCTATCAGGACTCAGGCCCAAAGTAATAATAATAATAACTCTCGCAGTAAAACACAGCTCTGACATTTGTCTTAGCTTTAACTCCATTTAGCATCCTCCAAACACTTACCTGTTGTACACTGCTGATCTGAAGTGATAAAATAGACTTAAAACATTGATTTAAAAGCAAATGCACCAAAACTTAGACATGTGTGTAGTCGCTTGGAATTAATGTCTTTGAAAGATTATTATTCAAAAATACTTGTCAACTGCCTTCATAGCCTGTGGCACATGATCAAATTTACTCAGTTGGAAGAGATCTTGGTCACTGGAAAATAGACAAGGTATTGGGGAATAGCCAAATATCCTTTAGAGCCAAATCAAGCGGATATCACTAATGATGGAGCTGGGCCATAAATTTGGAGTTAAAAATGAAGTGTGACAATTAAGAAATGAGCTCATTTTTCTTGAGGACCTTTTAATTGGCTCTTATTCCTAGAGTTGTTTTGAACTTCAAAATGTAAGTAGATGTTCTTCCAAGGGAAACTTTAAAAAGCAACAGTATTTATCTGGCATACTTATGATTCCAGGTTTTGTTTAGTTAGAAATGCCAGCTACAATTAAGAGTTATATATTATATTAGACCTCACTGATCTTTTTTGTTACATTTTGGGGGCTAAGTCACACCTCTCATTTCTGAAGGAAAAAAATGAAAGAAACACTTACTAAATCTCCCTTCCTCTCAGCCATCCTCTATGTGCTAGATGTCGAGCTAGACGGCTCCTGAGTAGCCCTGTGTGAAGCAGGCCTCATTTCCCCCATTTCATGGATGGAAAATCTGAGGTTGAGAAAATTTCAGTGACATATCAATAGAAATCAGGATTTTCTTTCCCATTTCCCAAGGATCTTCAAAGGACATGCTCTGTGATGCATTTCAGAAGTTTTACACAGTACTTAGGAATGGAAGTAGCGTGAGTACAATTAACTTTCTCTTTTTTTGGTGTTGCTAGATGATTTTAACCAACCAGAGCACACCATTGCTTCTGTCAATGACTAGTGTAATAAAAAAGATTTTTCGGTTATTTGATACTTCTCAACAATACTCTTTCACCTGCCAGTTAGCTAAGCAAGGGTTTCCCCTCTGTTGAGTAGTTTGTTTGTTTTTTATTGGGTTTCAGGCCTTTTGACCTATAGTGCATATTCACCTGGGTTTCTGGTAACTGCTCTAAGGAGTCTAGGTTCCTAAGAATTTTTTCCAGCCAAGAAAATAATGACCATCAAAACCAAGGTAGTTTATTTAATCTTCTGAACCTGCTTTTTTATCTTTTACCTGCAGATAAATACGTGCACCTTTTCCTCTCCTCACAGAATGTATAGATGGTGTGAATACAGCAATGTATTTGAATGGGCATTGAAGAATATAATGCATGGTATAACATTCACTATATTATTTTTTCATATTGATTTTGTGATTGAAGAAACTAAACCAATGTGAATTTTGAGGTAATTTGTTTTGGTTCTCACCTGCTTCCAGAGAAAGATGATTTCCATTACCTGAGCCCCAGAAAAGAGAAAGGAATCATACATTACTAAAGGTCAGACCCTCAAAGAGCTCCTTTTGACAATTAAGTGTGGCAACTGTCACTACTCACTGTCAAAGACATTTGATGAGGTGGTTTCCACCTATGGACTGAATGAAGACCTTTTTCCAAAAAGGCATCCTGTGTAGAGTAACTGATTAGTCTGATACATGATAACAGGGGGAAGGGGACAAAACCTCCAGTGAAAGAAACAGTGGTCCTCACAGAGCTTTCATTCCTGACTTTTGCCCACCATTTGAAGGTAGCCAGGGTTCTGTTGCATCTGATCATGCTTCTAGAATTGAGAACAAGGGGAGAGGCAGAGAGAATATCATATTTCACTGTATATAATGCACATTTTTTGGCCCAAATTTGGGAGTGAAAAATAACTGTGCTCATTACACATAGGTAGTACTAATTCCATATCTATATAAATGTTTGTAATTTTTTTATTTATGCTTGTGAGTTAAAACTAACTCTAGAAATCAATAATGATGTCATATGCAGAATCATACCCTGGAATATGACCATCTTTGAACTTACGATGAATTTGCAGCAAAAACAATTTCGGTTAACCATTCAACAAAATGAAACGAAGAGTGACATACTGTTGTCCACAGAGTAAGTGACTCTGACTTGATAAGACACGTGATGCCGACTTTATGACCTTAGGGTGAACAGCACGACATTTCTCTTCATGCACTTTAGGCAGGAGCTAGCGATCTAACTGATATTTTTGCAAAAATACAGACACTGCCAGCTTTAAGCTAAAAGTTATTAAATATACTAAAGAGCGTGCCACAGAGCTACCAAGAGACTCTGGACCTCCTCCCACCGAGTGTCCTCAAAGTGTGGGGACACAGGAAGAAAAACTTCTTGTTCCTTGTATCTGTTCTTGTGTTTTGTAATTATTTGTTACACACAATTTCTTGTACCGTACCATGCTAAAAATAAATGCTGAAATTCCTTTATAATACAAAAAACAAGTACCTAAATATAAACAAATAAAAATTTGAATCAAAAAATTAAAATGAAAGATATTTTTCTTGAAAGTTTGGGCCAAAAACGTGGGTGCACATTTATACATGGGAGCACATTGTACATGGGAACACATTATGCATGGGAGCACATTATACACGTGTGCACATTATACATGAGAACCATTATACATGGGGGCACATTCTACGTGCAAAATTCAGTACTTGCTTTGCTTACCTCAGTGCGTTACTATGAAGGGTCTTGTCAACCATGAAGAGTTATGCACAAGCAAGAATTGACTCAGTGTTTATTGAGTGCCTATTGTATACAAGGTCCCATAGTAAAACATTCTCCTGCCTTCAAGAAACTGGCAGTCATCGATTATTAGACAGGTAAACTGTATGGGAAGAAAGAGCTAGACTGTTGGTATTGAACTTGGCGCTTTATATTTAGAGGTTGATTTATGACGATGCACACCTGAAACCTATAGAATGTTACGATGCAGTGTTACCTCAATAAAATTAACTTTAAAATGTTTTTCAAGAGGAAAAATAGAAACAAGAAATGTGAAGCAGACAAGTACCCTAAGTACCCAAATAGAGGTTAACATTATTCTTGCATTTCTGAAAATAAATCATCTAGATGGTGACTGGAATTGATCAGTAAGATGACTAAAATGATGAAATGATATTCTTTAGGCAGACTGCTTTAGCATCACATTTGCTTTATTCTGTGTATGAATTAATTGAATCATTTTTCACTTGGCACATATTTACTGAGCAGCAACTATGTGCTGGTCCCTGTGCTAGGGTCTATGGATCTACTGAGAGTCCAAAATGCGTGTTCCTAGTCGCAGTGGACTTACATTTTAGAGAGGAGAAACACATGTGTAAAAGAGATGATAAGAGTTGCAGATGCAGTGGTGCACATGGACGGGGTCTTGTCGGGGTAGTATAAAGGAAACAGAGGTTAGCTAATGGGGAGGGCATGGGAAGCTTCGTGGAGATGTCCCTTGAGTCTTTTACTTTTTACTCTTGGTCTCATTTGTTTCCAATACTAGATCAGTTTCAAGAGAAGACATTGTCATCTTTGTCAATGCGTCTTGAGAAAGGACTCCCTTAAGTGGACAGGGCACCTCTGGTAAAGGGAAGGGCATGAGCACCAAGGCAGGGATGCCAAGAGCCTGGAGAGTGAGGGCAGCTGTAAATGGCCCTGAGGGGCATCGCTGGAATGAGTGTAGGGAAAGGAATAGGCACAGAGAAAAAGGTGAGACCACTTTTGATGTCTTCACAATTTTGCTCAGATTCAGGCCGCCTGTCCCTATTCTCCAATCTGCCTTCCCTTGGTCTCAGAAAATAACTTCAATTCCTACACACCCCGAATTGGCAACACCTGAATTGATAAGACAGTTTTGGTTCAGTTTTTTTCAACAAGTGTTTCCCAGGTAGACATGCTGTAGACTGGCACGGGGGTGCACTGTTCTACATTGCCTATTCATCCAAGCTGGCTAAATACGTTCTCTGCAAACTCTTTGTCTTGCAAGAAAGTAGCAGCAGTCACACAAAAATTCAATTAGCCATTAAGGTTTCTAGAACGCAGAAGCTGTTGTTGTCTCCCCATATGTGAGTATTATTCTGGAATATTTTTCAACTAAACACTCTCTTGCCCATGTTTCCATTCCTTTCTCCCCCACTGGGTGGCTGCTCTTGCAATGTTGTTTCCTGCTCTCTTAAGGACGGGTCTGTTCCCTTGCTGTGGAGCCATCAAATACTGTGTTAGACTCACAGGAACGAATGTTTGGTGCTCCTAAGAAGCTAACAGGTTAGTGCTCTTTTGTGATATATTTCCCTCTCAAAATTGGAGTCTTTATCTGCTGTTGACTACAGGCTATCTTGCATGAACATCATTCCTGCCTTTTCAACAGGAGCTAGTCTAGCGCCATAGCCATTTGCCGTAGGGGAATTCCATTACCTCTCCTTACCAGAAGGATAGATTCTGTCTGGTATTTACACTGAAGATGGGGGAAAGTTAATTCAATTCTTTCAAGTGTTAGATTTACTTACACTATCAATTTACTGCTAAACCCGCCATTCTCATTCTGGAGAAAGAGAATAGGACCATATGTCTCAAATGTACCAATTGTCGGCATTTGCAGTAATAGTTTTCTGTGTAGAATCAAAGAAAGATTTGAGGTTTTATTTAGTCCCCAAAGCACTTTAGTTAGAACCTTCTGGACTTCGTGATTTGGATCTGAATTTACTATATGCTTTTGTCTATTGGAGTGAATTTTGTAATAAATCCAGTATCTTATTTGCAAAATGTCTTCGAGCAGAGTTTGGCCGCTTCTCCAAAGGGTAGTTCTATCCTCCCATCATTGCCTGGTGAAAAGTATGCAAGAATTAGATTAAACACCTCCACCCACCAATAAATCATCTACATGTCTGGCCAAATGACAAAGCACTGGCCTGTGGGAAAAACTAGAAAAAGCAATGATAAGTACACACTGTCATTAGCATGGAAATATATAAATATAAGGAGAAACTTGGTGAAAATTTCTGATGCCAGAGATAAAGATTTCAAAATCTTGTCCAAAAAATGACATTGCAAGAAAGCTTCTCATGTTGAATTTCAGTTTAGATTACTAATTTATGGATGTATGGAACAGAAATAGATATACATATTCACATTTCTTTCATTTGTACACAAAATTTCTGATAGTTAGAAAAAAGCTGTAAACAAATACCACCCCAAATCTCTGGGGCATGGGACCTGCCTTCAAGCAGATGGTAAGATGAGACTTCCATGCCTGGTATCATTAAAATCACAGCAAGTTTGTAATGAGGAATGAATGCACATAACTTAGTGTAAAGCCAGATGTTATAGTCACATCAGGAGCTAAGCAAAGTTAGGAGGAGTACTAATTAATTAATAGTAATTCAAGTCTTAGGGAAAATTTCATGAAGGATACGAGATTTGTGTCACGTCTCAAAGTCTAGGCATAGTTTGGATGAACAGAGGGAGTGGGAATGAGATATTCTGATTGAAAAAGAGGGCAAAAAGAGCAAAGGTATGAGAGAATAAATATGGTGAGCAGAAGGCAAAGAAGAGGGCAGGCTGACTAAAATAGAATAGGTGAAAATATTGACATGGCAGGGGAGACTCAGCCTTGGCAAAGCTGACTTCAGAATTTGGTTTGGGTTTTATAGGCAGAGAAGAGCCATCAGGATCAGTTGAGCATTGTAGTGACATGAAGGAAAGTAGTACTGTGGGAAAATTAGTTCAGGAAATGTGGGATTATATATGGCCATCAACATGGTCAATGCTTTGGTTGCGGAGATTCTTACTGGCCAATACAGTGAGCAATGAGATGAGGATGAAGGCAAAGAGTTGAATGCTGGCATAAAATCAGGCTATGATGGAGCTTGGGATCAACCAGGATGAATTCAGGCGGGGGAGGATAGCTAGTTTCAATTGGCAATATGGGAACATGAGATTATACTGTTTGATCATTCTGATATAGTGTACATAAATAAACTAAAGGGGAGAGGGAACTAAGGACAACAGACATCTGGAAGTGTGAGGGACCATTATTATCTGGCCCCTGCCTCTCTCTCCAACCTAATTTGATGCATGCAACAGTAATAATGAGCTTCCTGTGGTTTCCTGACATCAATGTGTTTGCACCTCTCCAGATAGTTCTTTCTCTCATTTTCCTGAATGAATTTATTATAAACAGAATACCTCCCAAATATGTCCAAGTCCGAATCATGGAAACTGTATATGTTATAAAAGGGATTTTGCAGATGTAGTAAAGTTTACAGACCAAGAAAATAAGGAAGATAATCCTGAATTGATTGAATAGGAATACCAACAATTAAGCTTAGAGGACTCTGGAAATTTTTAGAAAATGCAGGTATTAAGTGCTGCCCACCAGTTTTTACTCTAAAATAGGAATGAATAGACAGAGGTGGCCAGTCATTTGAAGGAAAACAACAGCATGAAAGAGAGTGACCAATGCAAAGAGAAAAAAGGAAACAAACTAAAATAAAGTAAATAGCAGACGAAATTTCCTCTGAAATAATGCATGTCTTCAAAGAAATAAGAAAAGATAACTGCATCATGAGCACAAGAACAGGAATATATGGAAGAAACAGTAATCAAATAATAAAGAAGTTCCTGAAAATTAAAATATAGTAGAAAAAAAATCCCTTTAGCAAATAGGTTTGAAGATAGATTTGAGTAAATCACAGAGAAAGAGCAGAAAGATAAGAGTTTATTCATCAAAATTGATTCAGACATTCATAGAAGACTTAGTACCCATCCTCTTTAAATTCTTTCACAAACTCTCAGAGGAGGGAAACCTACCAAAAACATTCTACAAGGCTAATATTATGCCAATTCTAAAATCAGGAAAGGAAAACACCAGAACAGAAAATTGCAGACCAATATCACTGATGAATAAAGACACAAAAATCCTCAACAGAAACTTTGCAACCTGCATTTAGCAACACATTAAAAAAACTAAACCAAATAATTGCAACTGCATTAAACTAAAACGATTCTGTACAGTGAAAGAAACCACCACTAAAACAAGTCAGTCTACCAAATGTTAAAAGATATTGACACAACATACATCAGACAATATTTTAACCTCCAAAATATATAGAGCTCATACACCTCAACAACAAAAAGGCAAAGGACCCACTCAAAAATGGGCAAAGAAACTGAATAGACACCTCTGTAGTGAAGGCATACAAATGACCTACAGATACATGAAAAAAATCTACGTCCTCACCATCAGAGAAATGCAAATAAAAACACAATGACATACCACCTCTCACTAGTGAGACTGGCACATATTAAAATGTCTAGAAACAGCAAGTGCTGGTTAGGCTGTGAAGAAAAAGGAAGCTTCCCACACTGTTGGTAGAAATGTAAGTTAATGAAGCCTATCTGGAAAACAGTATGAAAATTCCTCAAAAATATAAAGATGGATCTACCATTTGATCCAGCAATCCCACTTTTAGGCCTATCCTCAGAGAATGCAAAAACACAAATCAAGAAAAACTATCTGCATCCCTATGTTCATAGCAGCACAGTTCACAATAGCTAAGACATGGAAACAACCTAAATGCTCACCAACAGATGACCAAAAAATGAAGCTATGGTATATATACTCAGTGGAATTCTATTTGTATTCTATTTGTATTTGTATTGCACTTATAAAGTATTTTCATCTACATCATCATATCAAAATCCTATAAGGTCCAGGCCATTCAGCTAGTGCATGAGTAAGGAGGGGGCAGCACTAGGATCCAGGACAGGCTGCCAGTGATCATCAGTGCTGTGTCATCACCCAAGATGCTTTCATATGAATCTTCAAGCCCTTAAAATACTCATCTGGCCACTATACTAGTACTGCACATGCTCCAGCTATTCCAGAATCTCTCTGTCAGCCTGCACTGCCCGCACCCATGATTCTTTTATTTTTAAGCACTAACCAAAGATGAGCAAATGAAAGGCAGAGACATCAGCAAAGAAAGATCAGGCAGGTGAAGGAGGGTGGAGAGCAGTTGGGGGGAAGAACATAGCCCTAATGCCCTTTATGTTTGGTAACTGGAATTCCAAACATGGCAGCTATGTGCTCTCAATGTTCATCCAATTCACAGACTGAGCCCCTTACCACTGCCTAACACTCAAATCAGAAGATGGGTGTTTAGTATCTTGTGTACTAACAGAAACAGGTGAGGAAAGGCAAAATCACTACCCCTTGATCAGCAACAACCCAAAGAGCAAATACAGCAGTCTTCCCAGAAAGTGTATCTGCCTTCCCAACAAGGAACCCTCAACTGCGTGAATGGTCTGCCCTGTCAGGATTTATCTGATTGCCTCCAACCAGACACCTGGCAAGTTGAATTCCATCCAGAACAATGTCCCAATCAGCACCTCCAGAAACCTGTCAACCCTAGCCTGGAGCCTGGGAAGGTTCCCCACTGTGGGAATATAGGGGGGAACCAAGCTTGGGAAGTGAAAGAGAGAAGGTAAGAACTTTGCTATTAAGTTCTTTAAGGTATGGCCCTGGGAATGCCTGGGTACCCACTGTTTGGCTCAGTTTCCAGAATCTGAGCAAATTAGCCTTTGCCCCACTGGTGGTTGCATTGCCTCAGGCAAGCCTGCCTGTGAAACTAGAATGGAGACTGCACTTGATTTTGGTCTTAATGGTCATTGCCCAAGGTGGCTTGACAGAAAGTTAAAGACAGTGTACATACAATTGTCCTCTGGATGATGTTTGTGTATTAAAGTATAGGCTAAATTTCTGTAATAGAGATGCAAACCAAAGAGAAAATGCTCTTTCTGTCACGCAAAAAAACCAAAGTGATAACAAGGTAGGCCATTCTGCTCTCTAAGATCTTCCAGACATCGAGTTTCTTTCATCTTATGGTTCTGTCATTCTTTAAAACATTTTCCTTTTCTGTGTAGTCAAAGCTCATTCATTACCACAATATCTATATTTTAGCTCCTAGGAATGGAGGAAGAAAAGAAGTGTAGTAAGTCATATCGTTTTTTAAAAGTAACTCAGGTTACAAGTATCACTTCCACACACACTCAGTCCATGTGTAGCTGCAAGGAAAACTGGGAGATGTAGTTTTTTTCCAGGAGCCAAGTCCATTGCTAAATCTCAAAGATTTTTGTCACTAAAAGAAAAAAAGTGGTACAAAAGTAGCAATCTCTAACACCTGGTGATTTGCTCCCACATCTATGGAAATAGGCAGTTTTAGAGGAGAAATTGATTTTTGACTAGAGAGGGGAAGAACTAAGGCCAATGAAAGAGTTATAGTGTATCATCTTTAATCCATTTTGAATTAATTTCTGTGTGTATGGTGTTAGAAATCAGGCTTCATTCTCTTGTATGTGGCTGTCCATTTTTCTCAATACCATGTATTGTCTCCATTATCATAAAATAGTTGCCCATATACATGTGGGTTTATTTCTGGGCTCAATACTGTTCTAATGATCTATGTGTGTGTCTGTTTTTATTCTAACATCACACTGATTTTATTACTATTATTTTATAGTTATAGTTTGAAATCAGCGGAGTATGGGATCATTCTTTTTCTTTCTTCTCAGGATTTTTTTCTGCTATTTGAAGTCACATGAAGCCATAAAACATATAAAAGGAAACATAGACTATATACTCTAAATATTGGCCTAAGAGTTGTCTTTGGGAACTTGAGTCTAATGCCAAGGGAAACAAAAACCAAAATGAACAAATGGGGCTGCATTAAACCAAAAAGTATTTCACAGCAAAAGAGACTGTTATCAGAACAAAAAGATATTGTACTGAATGGGAGAAGATATTTGTACATCAGACATACAACAAAGGGTTATTCTTCAAAATATATTAAAAACTCATAAAATTCAGCAACACAAAAACAAATAATCCAATTAAAAAATGGGCAGATGATCTGAATAGATACTTTGCCAAAGAACACATGCAGATGGACAGCAGGCACATGAAAAGATATTCCTCCTTGATTGTTATTAGAGAAATGAAAATCAAGACAACAATGAAATATCACCTCACACCTGTTAGATTGACTATTTTCCAAAAGATGGTAAACAGCAAGTGTTGCTGAGGACGTGCAGAGACAGGAACACTTTTACACTTTTAGTGGGTGTGTAAATTGGTTCCAACCCTTATGGGAAGCAGTATGGAGTTTTCTCAAAAAATTGAAAATAGAAATTCCTTATGGTCCTATTATTCCACTTTTGAGTATTTACCTAAAAAATGCAAAACACTAATTTGTAGAGATATATGCACATCTATGTTCATTGCAGCATTATTTATGATAGCTAAGAGCTGGAAATGAACTAAGTGGCCATCAACAGATGAGTAGATAAAGAAGATGTGCTGTTTATACTTTATAAAGTAGTGTATGGGATACTGTGCAGCTAGAAGAAATCCTGCCTTTTCAACAACATGGTTGGATATAGAGACAATTATGCTAAGAAGATAAGTCAGAAAGAGAAAGACAAACATTGTATCATTTCCCTCAAATGTGGTATATAGAGAAACCAGAAAAACAAATAAACCAAATCAAACAAAAGTGGACTTTTACTCTGCAGAGTCAAATTAGTGATTCCCAGAAGGGAAGTGGGTGGGTGGGATCAAATTGGGAACAAGGGATCAATTATGTGGTGAAAGTAGGACTGGACTGGTGATGGTAAACTTGTATTATGTATAGATGCTGATTTATGATAATGCACTCCTTAAACCTCTAGAATATTATGATGCAATGTTCCTTTAATGCAAATTTTTAAAAAGTTAATGTATCTAGATTGCTGGTTTGTGCAATAATGAAGGAAATATTGTATTTAAGCATTCTAGATTGCCTAGTTAAAAAATGTAGTGGAAGAACACAAAAGAGATATACTCCTGATCAAAATATTCACAGTAGAGTCATTGCTATCTTTAAACTGGGTCACTCAGGCTTCACTATTTAGTTCCACTTTCCCTTACTTGAAGATGTCAGATTAGTGTTCCTCTCTGTTCTCATTCTTTAAGAAAGACTTCTTTTCTAGATAAACAGTCAGTTCTGAGAAGGGGCCTATGAGTATTTCTGGACTGGTTCTGATCACTGTTGTCATTCTGTGAGACTGGCACGCCAAATGCTGAGTCGGTAATATGGCGCCACACTCAAAACCAGACAGAGGCAGAGACTCAGCTGAATCAGTTTACTGAGATGGTGTGTAAAACACGGGCTGGCAAGGTTCAGGCATGTGGTCAGCATCAAGATATTCATGGCTCAAAACAAATCTGGCCCAACATTAAGGAAGGAAATATCTGTTTTGGTGCATCTGAAAAAACTTCCCATACTAATTGCTACTCTGAATGTAGAAAACAAATATTAGGCATTAGTCAGAGAAGGAGAAAGGGGTAAGTGTTCCCGGCAGGAAGAAGAGATGAGCAAATTCCTTGAGATGAAGAAGTACAGCAAGTATATGTAACCATAAACAGAAAATAAGGATTCTAAGGCAAACGATGGGGAGAATTAATTTATTAGAGGTAAAGAGAAATCTCCAGATCATGAAAATTTTATGCCTCTTTTCATCTCCACTACCCCTAGAAGGGAATGTCATCTCATTTCTACCTGCACTGTGCATTTCTCATTTCAACCTTAGGCAAGTCATGGTTTATATATTCCTCTACCCCTATAAACTTCTTCACGACCTGGTTCAGACTGTAAGACATTCTTCCAAAATGTAATCTTAATCTCTTTAAAGTTAAAGAAATATGAAAAAGGCATCTGGCTTAATAGAGGAGTCTTCGGAACAGAAGAGGCCAAGTAGTGAATTGTTGCCATGGAATAATGAATTCAAGAAGCTGGCAGCCATCTGTCTATTCACAGGGCACGCAGACAAAGCTCCATCCCCAAGCAGTGGGACAAGCCTGAACATTCTGGGATTGCGGGATATAAGGAGTTGGGTGGGGAGATGAGCAGACACACAGTATGAAACTACAGTGTTCAGATATGGAAGGAGGCACATTAACTCAGAGAACAGTAATCCCAGTGCTTGAGTTGCGTCATGGAATGTAGATGAGAAAGAGTATGCTTGTGTCTCAGACACAACTCTTCCTAATCCACGTTATGTCTCTTCTCCTTGACTTCATGCCCAAATTAGAAAATCAGGAATCATCTTTGACTCCTTCCTCATCATTTTAACATATCCTATTTATAATTACCAAATCCTATCTGTTCTATCTTCTCATGTTCTCTCTCTTTTTAAAAATGTATTGTTTATTAATTTTTAAGGAATGAAGGCGTGCAAGCAAGCAGGAAGGCAGAAAGAGAGAGGAGGAAGAAACGTGTATTAATTTTATTTTATTGAGTTGTTTATCTTGATTGCTGCCCTCGGCCCTAGGTTCTTGGGATGTATGTGAACTGTGCCCAGCAGACTTCTCTGCTAAGCCACCAGGGTGCACCTGATGTCCTTTTGAAAAAAAAAAAACAAAAACAAAAAAACAAAAAACAACTATCGGCAGCCATACTTACTCCAGTCTATTAAAATCTCTCTCCGACTACTACAGTAGCTTTCTCACTGACCTTCCTGATTCTACTCTTGCTGACCTGGAATCCATCTCTTATGTGCTGAATTGTATCCTTCCTCCAGATCCATAAAGTGAAATTCTAACCCCCAGTAACTCAGAATGTGACTATATGTGACACATATATAAAGAGAGAATTGAGATAAAATAAGGTCATTAGGATGGGCCGTAATCCACCATGACTGGCATCCTGCTAAGAAGATTTTAGGTACAGAGAAAAGATAAGTGAAGGCACCGGGAAAAGACCATCTACAAAATGAGGAAAAATTGCCCTTGAAGCTGGCACCCATGCCAGCAACTTGATCTTGGACTTCTAGCTTACAGAATGGTGAGAATGAATTTCTGTAGCTTAAGTCCCCAGTCTATGATGCTTGGTTATGGCAGCCCCAGCATTCTAGCGTGGCAGCCTCGACCCTGCCTTCACAGTGATTTTATTAAATGCCAAGTCAGCCATGTTTGTTCTCTATTTGAAACCCTAAATGCACTCTCACTTTCAGTCTCATCAAGAACTAGAAAATCTGACTTAATTTTTTACAAATATAATCAAGCAACTTTGGAGGGACCAAGATTTCAAAGAGGGTTCAACTACTAAGAGGAGAGCTTTTATTGGAGTCATTTGCAAATTCTAGGAGCAGTAAGGGATGGAAAATCTGGATTTGGCTACACAGAGGGACACTGTTAAGGGACATAAAAACAATAGATATGTGGGGCGTTCTTTGGGTGCAAAGTTAAGAGGCCAAGATCCCAGGGAAAAGTAACAGGGAAAGAAAGAAACCTGACATATAACCAATGTTTCCCTCTAGAAATCTGATTTTGAATATGCACATGTCACTTAGCATGATGCTTACCAGGTTCATCCATGTTGTAGCTTATATCAGATGTGCTTAACTTTTGTTGAGGCTGAATGATGTTCCACTCTGTATCTATTTATCATATTTTCTTTGTCCATTTATCCATTCATGAAGATTTGGCTTCTTTCTAAATCTTGGCTATTGTGAATAATACAGCAATGGACATGAGAAAGCAAATATCATTTCAAGATGCTGATTTTGATTCTTTTGAATTACAAAGTGTTGTTTCATGCAGTCTTATTGTGCTAAACAGATAAGGATTAGAGTTCAAGATCTACCAAAGGTAAGAGCTTTACTGAACACACAAGATGATCAGATGAAAGATCTGGGCCAAATGTCTTAGAAGCAGGGGCAAAGAAAGTAAAAAGACTTTAACAACACTGAAACTGGCCTTGATTCAACCTAGTCACTAATTTAGTAAGGGTTATTTGCCCTTACTTGGTCTACTTAACAGAGAAAAGAGTAAATTCTCTTTGAGGGAAGATACCATCATCTAAAGCCTATATAATTACTGATATGCAACTGATTGACATTCATCCAAAACTTTCTAGGAATTATAAGAGACAAGGTCATATGACTGAAAACCTAGAAAAAAAATACAATAGACACATACCCAGAGATGATGCGGAAATATGTTATTAGAAAAGGAATTTCCAATAACTATATATTGAAAAATAGAGGGAAAGATGAAGAAAATATACAAAAGAAGTACTTAATCTAATCAGCAGCATCTCTAAAGGATCAAATACAAATTCTAGAATTACAAAAAACAACTCAATACGCATGCTTAATAGAAGATTATATACAAAAGAAGAGAGAATTGGTAAATTCAAAGACACATCGAAGTATTTCAGCTGACATACATAGAAGATGAAAAATAGGAAATAAAGTATGTAAGAGATAGGTAGAACATAGTGAAGAAGGATTAACATAGCTGTAATTGGAGTCCTAGGAAAAAATAATTGACAGAAGCAATATATAAAGAGAAAATGACTGAGAATCAGTGTGGTGTTAGAATAAAAACAGACACACACATAGATCATTAGAACTGATAAATTTGGGTTGTGGATTGGAGTCAGTGCATCAGAGACAAAAGGACATGAAGAATGATTATGAAATACAGGATCAGGGCAATGTTAAATAAACCTATACCTGTACTCCAAAGCTGAGTTTCCTCACCCAAAACTACAGCAAGAAAGATAATGGAATTTCCTTGAGGTGGTGCCCCAGGAGAATGTTAGAGAAAGCAGAGTATCAGGTTGTCTTCTCTGATAGCTAGTTTCATGGATGGACCTAGAGGGAATTATGTCTGGTGAGATAACTCAGATAAGATGTCCTATGTGGTACACAGAGAAATCAAGCAAACAAATAAACTAAGTCAAACAAAAACAGACTTTTTGTCTGTAAAATCAAATTAGTGGTTACAGGAAGGGAAGGGCAAAGGGCATGCAAGCTGGGTAAGAGTCAATTATAGTATGAATTATAGAACTAGACAGTTGGTGGTGAATTTAATGAATTATATGCAGATTTTGATTTATAATGATGCACCTCTTAAATCTGTATAATGTTATGATATGACATTTCTTCAATAGAATTAATTATAATGAAATAAAATATTAAGAAAGAAAAACAGAAAAGATTAAATAAAAAAGAAGGCCTTCAATGAACCATGCTTCCTGGCATCGATGTCATGGAGTAGTCTCCTTCACATTGTCTCTGGGGTGACCTGACTGACAAAAATCAGTAGATGGAGCAGAAGTGAACTTGTGCCTGTTCTTGGCTTAGCCTGGCAGTTTCTAATTCTTCTCTCTTAGAGCACTCAGTCTGGGGAGGCCTGTAAAAATCTGGCTCCTTTTGCTGAAGAGACCATGTGTAGAACAGCTGCCATCTGACTGTAACTGCACGAGAGACCCTGTGTGAGACAGCAGAACTGCCCAGTGGAGACCAGAACAGTGAGAGAAAATAGGCTGATGTCTTAGCCATTGCATTTTGGGGTAGTTTGTTGGGTGATAATATTTAATTATAGAAGCATCATCTTTCATAACTGCCCCATACTCAGCATTATCGGTTGGGTCACAGAGATATGATATCCAACCCTTTCCAAGCACACAAGACCAGTGTTTCTTGGGGAGTTTCTACTCCTCATGCAAGAGGCATCAGTAGGCAGGTAGGGGAATTTCCCTGAATGACTCATAATCACCCAGGTAGGGGGTCTCCTCCTACTATGTGCCTGACTGTTCAGAGGCAGATGATTTCTCAAAGGTATTTATTACCTTTCAAGGGAACCATCTTCACTCAAGTACCATATACCTTTACAAGCCCTGCTTTCGCTCAAAAATTCCCCCATATGAATGGATGATGTCATCCTGAGGTTTGCATCAGATTGAATTCAGATTGCATTTTTTTTTCCACAGGCATCATTCTGAAAATTTAGAAGACTTATTGCTGCTGGCTTTATTTACTTATTTTCATTTCCTTAAGTGTTCCACTTCAACAGGATCTATGAAAACTTTAATTTACTGCTGTAAAAATTTTCAAAGTACATTTTAGAGGGAACTGATAGGCATATCATCCAAGAAGAAGACATGTATAAAACCACCTTCCTTGCTTTGTTTTACTTAGAATTTACATCTTTATTTTATAAATATTGGCAGGTCAATTATCTAGATAACTGAAGGGACAATGTGGTGTAAATCTGAAATGTTAGCTGAAAGGTCACATGTATTTCTTTTGGGAAGGTAGTCTAGATTTTGTTGCCAATTATTATTTTGCTTAAGCTAATATTTGAATTAGCTTGTACAGTATGAACATATATATATATCACGTATCTCAGATACATGTTGAATATCTGAGTAGGCAGAGCTGACCAATTACTTTTAGATGTACAATTGGCTAAGAATATTTTAAAAAATAATTTTTCTTGAGGCAACATTGTTTACAACATTGTGTAGGTTTCAAGCACAGAGCATTATAATTCAACATCTTTATACTCTATGTCATGATCACCAAAAGTCTAGTTTCCATCTAATACTATAGAGTTGACTCCTTTACTTTTTTTTTTACCCGCCCCACACCCAACCCTCTGGTAACCTACAATCTGTTCTTTGTATCTAAGGGTTTGTTATAGTTCTCTTTTTTCATTTGCTTGCTTTCTTTTATACATATAAGTGAAATAATACAGTATTTGTCTCTTTTTGATTTATCTCAACTAGCAGAATCCCCTCTAATTCCATCCATGTTGTTGGAAATGAGAAGATTTCATCTTTTTATTGCTGAGTAATATTCCGTTGTATCTGTATACCACATCTTCAGTCATTCATCCATTGCCTGCAGATTTGAATCCTCTTTTTTAGCTATCAGGATTTATATATGAAATGAGAGCTGCTACTCATTTCTACAGGCTGCAAACCAGCTCCAAAGAAGCCTTCCATTTTCAGAATCTCTTTTTGTCATTTATTTCTAATATCTGTCCTTCAATTGTGATGCAATCTGGGCTGCTGTATCAACTTGTCCTTTGCAATGTCTGTCTGTGATGGACTTTGGGAGGAAGTTACAGTTGGAAGTCTTGATAGGTAGGCAGAAATCTTGTGCTGAGATCAGCGATAAGACTGCATAGCTTTAGCCACCATCTGTATCCTCCAAAATTCCTATGCCTGGCTAGACCTATCGCCCTAAATCTGGTGGTATGTAGATCTGCCAAGTTATCTCCCCCTGAGGGCCCTGCAGGACCTGTACCTTCACTTCCTTTCCCCACTCCCTTCCAAGTCTACTTCCCCTATGTTCTTTGCATCATTGAGTCCAGTCTTCAAACTAAGAACCTAAAAACTCTTTTTACCTTCTCGCTCTTCTCTGTCCTTTCCCAGTTCTTGCAGATTTTACTTCCTTATCACTGGTGTCCACCTACCTGTTTCCAACTTCACTTCTACCCTCAGAGTGACCCCCTAAGCCTAAGATTTAAGGTACAGCTCCATTCGAGTCACATTTGAGTTTAAAAGAGAAATCGCCCCCCTTCCTATCTACAGCATGAGGTCTGCTTCTGTGTAATAAGACATCAAGATCTTCTGCGATCTGACCATAAACCTGGCCAACTTTGTCTGTCTGCCCTTTTCTACTTAGAAGAATACTCTATATTCCTGTTAGATAGATGGAAGTAGTCTTCTCTGCGCAGGCCTTGTGCTTACTAACCTCCGTGCCTTTGCTTTTGGTAATTCAGCCCTCACCACATTTCTGTCTGTTAAGTTCCTTCTCTCCTTCATGGCATCACTGAAAAGCCTATCTTCTCTGAAGCTTTGGCAGTGAGTGCCCCCACCCAGCTCAGGACTGCTTCTTCTTCAGAACATCCTGTCCCTTTTTAACCTCCTATATGGCACTAGTCCCATTATGTGCACCCAAGGCTCATTCTCCACTAGATTGCTAACTGCAGGAGAGAAAGACCCAGCCATTTCTGTCTGATTGGCAGCACTCAGGAAACGCTCGAGGTGTAGAAACTATTCACAAGGCCTGCCTCTTGGTTCATAGCATTGTACTCCAAGAGCGGTCCAAGTGTCGTCTGGTGCTTAGTCGTTGCCTGACCATAGTTAAACTAAAGCGAGCGCTTGGCTCAGCTGCGCTTATCTTTAATCACTGGAGGTCCTAACTGACCAGGTTACAGAGGGCCATAGACTTTACAACCATAGATTAGAAAATGGTTGCTTCTGGACGGTCTTGGCTCTGGAATGTGCTCAAGAGGAACCGGGGGAACTGGCTAGGGATGGGAATTGGGCAATACAGAGGCAAATATGAGACAAGGGTCAAGAAGAAGGGTGCAGTAAATCTTCATGCCTCTGAGCCAAAACAGATCCAGTTCAAACCACATTAGGACTGGAGGTAGGTATGGCCCCCTCTTCCTGGAATGCTCCACCTTTTTTTCTGGAGAGTCTGCAGACTTCACAGAAGAAACACTGCTGCTTCTCTCCCCTTTTTTTGCAAAAGTCATATACCTTTTCTCCCATTTGTCCAGAGTGGGGAGGGCCTTCAAAGCATGGGCTCCGATCTCCCTCTTTCACCAAAGAATTAATTCTGTTTTGTTCGTTCTTGTGGTTCTCCATCTTCATTAGCCTGTGGGAAAAAGAATGGAGAGGGTATTGCTAACACAAGGACCAGCTGCTTAGGTAGCATCTGGGGACTTGCTAGTAATTTGCAGTCTCTGGCCTATCAGACTTACCAAATCAAAATCTGCATTTTTGATAAGATCCCAGGTGATCCTCATGCACATTGCACTTTAAGAAGTAGTGCTATGTTTTGTTACACAAGTTATGGGTACCTGGGGTAGGCAAAGACAAATGTCACTTTTTGTAATTCAGTCACCTCAGATCTGGTACCAATTCAGTGATTAGCTACACACTGTATATTCCTCTGCTTCTACATATTACTGACCCAACTTCCTCCAGCTGTCAGTTCTCTGATGAGAAGGGAACCCCTTCTCCCATTAGAGCGCTGTGGATACACAAAGCTCACCCCAATAGAGGAGGAAAGCTGTGGTTTTTCTAAAGCTTGCCTTCATCACCAGAGTCTCCCGCCAAGCCATGAGTCAGGTCTTGTGTTCCCTGTTAATCATCAGTAAAAGGAATGCCATGGAGTGATGTCAAGTGATCTTTTTAGTTCACCACTCCTAGAGACACTGGAACAGTTATAGGATTGTGACTATGAATATGGATGAGGGAAACAACTGAACAATTTGAAATTAATCATAGTTGTATGCGTCTTGTACAAAGTGTGTTATTTTGATCTAAAGGGGCAAACAACAGAACAATGCTTGAACTTGCCAGGTTTTTAAAAGAGCAGTCAGGATCCCATGAAAAGGACATTCTTTCCTGAACTTTCTCTTTCCCCCAATGGTTGGAACAAAAATAGCCTTCCCTTCTTCCCTTGGCCTGACTTCATTATCAGCATAGCTTAAGAGGAGGCTCCCATATCCACTTTGTCTGCAGAAGCTGGTGGTTCCTGCGGAGAATAGTGTCTCATTTGTCTGAGTATGTGGAGAGAAATCTGGTCATTGGAAAAGCCCTCAAGTTCAGGCAAAATAGCTCAAACTATTTGCTAATGAATTACTGCCCCTAAAGCCTCCTCACTCCCATTTGGGCTGCTTGGCTTCTAATCAGAACCACACCCAGACTGAGACCTGGGTAGCTTCAGACTAGCTTCTCTCTGACCCTGGGAGGACAAGATAAAACTGTCCTTCAGTTGTCGAGATGACAGAAAGCGTAAGGTTTTCTAGTGATCATCCTGTCCCAGGCTCTTGGCTGTGCACTTAATCAGAAGTGCCTATAACCAAATATGGCTTCAGCAGGCAAAGAAACAAATGTTTTGACTCAAAAACAGAAAGATGATGAACAATCCATGGACAGAAGGAAGCTGCCTCCATGAGACAGTTGCCCCTGGACAAAATTGTGAAATACACACATTGCACAGTTTCTCTTCAATGCTTTCTCCCTTTGCTGGGCTTATCAGTCAAGGTTTTCCAGAGAAACAGAACCAACTGGAATATGTTTATATGGAGAGAGAGAGTGAGAACTAGGCAGCATGGGGAAGAGAGAAAGAGGAAGGAATTTTTTTAAGGAGATGACTCACATGGAATCATCAAGTTTGAATCTTTAGGGCCAACTAGCTGGCTGGAAGCTCAGGTAGGACTTCTCTATCACAGAATGAAAGCAGATGTCTTTCTTCCTTCCACTAGAGTACACTAGAGTGATTCCAACATTTCAGCTTCATTTTAGTCTCACTTTCATCCAGTCAAAGGTAATGCAGACTGAGCTAGGGTTGGTGGGCTTTGTTGTTCAAGTTGCTGGTCTGAAGTATGAGGAAACATGGCGTTCCTTGTAGAAACGAGGAAGCCAGGAAGAGCAAACAGGGATATCTGTCTCAGGGACCCAGCATGCATAGCAGGAATATCTGGGGCTGTGTCTAGAGAACCAAGTTCC